>JAUCBJ010002622.1:0-28807 GCA_032718475.1 Nemertoderma westbladi | reverse complement strand
AAACATCTTTGTATTTGAATAGTTAATATTCAATAAAATGCAAGAAATTCTTTGACGATACTGTAATTAGTAATTTTATGCCAATGTTGCTGTTTGTGGGGCGAGCTTTGCGTCTGTGCGACTTTTGGTTGGGGTGGTTGGGGTTGGAGGGGAGGAACTTTCCCCTTTTATTGTTTAATTTCGTTAAATAAAGATTCTGTGATTGAATTGCTCAATTATAATTTGTACCTCGTAACTGAACCTCGTGCTGCGCGAAGGCCCCACGAACGTGTATAGGTGGTATAAGGTAAAATGCAGGTACAGAGAATGTGTTACCTAAATATTATTTACGTTAAGACTAGAGGGTGAAGACCAGAGATATGAAAATAATGGTTCAAAGGTATAAGTTCATATATAAGTTCAAAATTATAAATACCTCTCTTTTGTTTTCCAGAATACAGCTTATTCATTCCACTTATAATGGGTAGATATTAATTACGTGTTTTGGAGAATAAATAAAAACATTACACTGAAACAACTATATTGATATTCTAATACATAATCTTATTCCTAACCATTAACCAACCAATATTATGTTTGTGGGGCGAGCCATGCAGTAAAGGAGTAAAGCAGCGCTGCGCACAATTATAATAAGAAAATAGGGCAAAATTTCATGTCCATCTGTCTGTCGGTCTGTCTGTCTGTAATGAAAAATTCATTCGTAAATAACTTTTGAAGATTTTACCAAATTTTGTATGGGCATTAGAGAAAATGTTCCAATATTTTTGAAAGTTACGGGCACATACCTCTCGAACTTTTGACTCCAGATCGAATCGAACTTGTTTCGAACTTGCTCAAGTTCGCGTGCTGCGCGACGCCGCACGAACGTGTCAGTTAGGGTGGGTTTCTCTTGAAGCATCAAAATTATTCACTCACCACGAGAAATTCAACGCAAATAACAAATGATTACTAGCAAACATGAAACTGTAATTGAAATTGTGCTATTTAGCTATTTACTTTTTTGGTTTGGTTGGAATAACATAGCACTGTAACCTGCTCCTTTCCCTTTATTGGTAATTAAAATTGTTAGTTTAACAAGAAGCCAAGAAGTAATTCACAGAGATATGATTTGCCCCCCCCCCCCCCCCCACCCTCCTCTAAATTCAGCTATTATTACATCGACACGATGAAAATCTGACCCATAAATAGGATTTTATTAAAAACGATAAATCAGGCAAAATGTCAGGCTTTCTTCTCTGATCATTTATAATCTTATTTATGCTACGGTAACAGTGAACATTCATAGGCGCCTATTAGATGAACCATCTTCATATTGAATTTAATATCCCTTAAAATCTCAAGAGATAAGATTAAATGATTTATGGCGATACCCATATACTCGAAAGTAACTCTATAGGCTACATTAGCTACTGTAGCTTATTTACTCTATCTCTTCGAGTATCAATAGGCCCTCGCAAACTGGTAACGATTCCAGTAATTATGTCTGAATGTCTTTAAGAAATATGCGACCGAAATTATAATTTATTTAATTAATTGTTGAATTATCTTTAAAAACATGCCATCAGGCCTACGTTTCGTTTAGTGAGAGGACACTTGACGCAATCAAATAAATAACAGCTGATTACTAGCAAAAATGAAACTCCAACTTGTTCTATTTAGCTATTGACTTACGTTATTGCGTTGGTTATAATAACGTGCCACAGTAACCTATTCCTTTCCTTTAATTTATAATTTAATATTGAGACGAGACGATATCTTAATTCGCGATGTGATTTGAGTCCATTTGGCTTAGCCGCCCCCACCTTCCCCCTCCTGTCTTGTGTGTAGACTCATTATATGATTATAATGCAATGTAGGCCTACTGTATCATATATATATATACTAGCAGGCAATACCCGAGGCATGTTACCCGGTATTTCCCGCTACCGGCATCGGCCTACTGGCGTACTGGTACCGGTATAGGCCTACTGACGTACCGGTACCTAGTACCGGTACCGAACGTGAATTAAACTTTTCGAAAAGTGGCCTATAACGACCGCTGGTTAAAGTTATACTCACATGCCAAGTTCCAGCGCAATCCCTCTGCCCGTTTTGGAGGAGTTCGAACACAGAGAGAGAGACACAATTTGATTTTTATAGGTATAGATAACAGAATAATAGGATAATTAATTTAAAGAAATTATACAGTAATACAAACCTACACAATCGCTCTATAATATAACAATATCAATAAGCTTTTGTACATAACATACAAGGCTACATTATTACATTTAAAATAGGCTACTACCATTACTTGTTGGAACCTTGGTGTTATTGTAATTAGAGTTAATGGCCCAACATGTTCGTAAATACATTCGTTGACCGTTTCTTTAGTACACTTTTAAAAAAGAGAATAAAATTTCATAATTACGCATTGCGACAAATTTGTACTGGGACCATCATTCATTGGCGATCAACTGTCTTATCAACATGCGCCACTATCTGTATATTATATACCTACAGTACAGTACCCTTATTATTGATATCTATCTGATAATTTATCACTATTAATATGATGATACGATAGAGTAATAGTAATGGTTTTACTTGTACTCACTCACCTAGAACCACCAGCGCCACAAATCACGGCCAGATTGGCATAAACAATTGCGACATATCAGTAGTTTGTAAACCTCGTTCTTATTTTATCGAAGTAAAATTTGAATGCAAATATTCAATATTATTAATTAATCAATTTGAATTCTTACCCACGTATTATTCATGAGCGGAGAGAGAACAATGTTTATAATAGAATGAAGATACAAAAATTTAATTAAAAAATACATAAAATTATGTAATAAAATAATAACAAACAAATGGCATTTATTGGCTTTCATCATGAAGTTGCCTGGATATTCCTGGTTCTCATTCAACCACTAACATAGGGGGGCCACATGGCGTTATACCTACTACAGTACAGCATTTAGCGTTCCTGTACTACAGGCCTTTACTTAATGTAATTGCCTATGAGGCACCCATACTGAAATGCTACAGAGCAGTACTGCACTGCCTATGATGATAATGTTAAAGATCTTTTTACAAGAGGAAATGAAATAAACAGATTGAAATCTATTAACGTTATGTACTAACGAATGTCTCGACAGGATTGAGCTTTTTGTGTCAATGGAGCGAGGAAATTATTCTAATCAGCATTTTGGTATCGAATTTTCATTGGTTAGTTGTATCTTAGGTTTGATTGGCTCTAGGCTCCTGTTTTACCTGGTGAATGGTGGGTGAGTGATACGTACCCCATTGCATGGGTATCACGCCATAAATAAAATAACCCCATTCTAAGGGGGTTATTTATTGATACAGTAATAAGATACAATATAACAAATATATAAAACAGATACAACGTAGACAAAAGTATGTCCGGGATAAAGTAATGTAAGAGACTGGCTCAGTTTAGATGTTTTCAAAAGAAACCGAACTGGCCCTGTGTATGACCTGGGCCGGATTACTCAAAAAATCTTGAGATTGACCTTGAAATACACTTCAAGGTCACCTTTAAACTCAATTTTTTTTTAGCAAGATCTGACTTACTTCTCGAGATATGGCTGTCTGTCCGTTTGACTGTCGCTCTGTCCGTCACCGTCAGATGTCTCCAAAACATTACAAAGACATAAAAGCATATACTGTACTGTACTATCTATCTTAAAGATTCCCTGTATCGGTTTTCTTGGTTCAGATCCCTGCCCGTCAAAATAAAACCGACAGCGTGAAAGCCAAACAGAAAATGTTGAAGTCATCAAATATATTAAAACTGACACTCGAAATGAACTCTGCGGTCAGGAAAACCCCTATAACTGTACTTTTCGCTTTATGGCGTGCTCTTTTCTTACATTTGACGGACAGATTGTCAGATAGTCAGAAAGACCGACCAACAGACATATGGTCTAAGAAACTTTCATTAAAAGTGAAAACCTGACCTCAGAAATAATATCAGTGACCAAGAAAACCCCCATAGGTTAGGATTCTAACCTAAACTATTAAGTTTCTAAGTTTAGCCGGTTCTAATAAGTTCACCAGGATCTAAGTTTGCTTACGATCTACTTATCTAAGATTGCCTAGGTTATGAGTTTGTCGTGGTTTAGGACAGTCTACAGTAGGTCGATTCTTATGGTATTAAAGGTAGCCCCTTCTTCAACTTTGTATAAAACTATTGTTTCTAAGTTATTGATGAATGTAAGTGAATACTAAATAATAAAATAGCCCTATTAAATAGAATGCAAAAAATCAACAGAGACGACCGGGATCGAACTCGAGTCTATGTTGGTAAGTAATAGCGAAGTATCCATTCCACTAATTGGCAAGAATGGGCACAATGTGGAACAAGCTGTGTTTAACGTCTATTGGTCCAGCAAAAAGTTCCAGAAACAAGTTGCAGAAACAAGTTGCTCTGTGTGAGGGGGCCCTAAAAAAGATAACAATGTGGCAATAGTTACGGTTGTGGCTTCGGGGTGAGGGCGGTAAGCAACGTGATAATTAAATTAAAATAGGAATTATTATAGTTAACTCTACCAAGATCCTACATAGTTATGCCGACCTATACCGACACCGAGCTATAAGGTGGATACTAAAATGTTTAGCGGACTTATAGAGACCCATACTGAGCTATAACGAGATTATACACGTTCGTGGGGCCTTCGCGCGCACGAAGTGAGCAAAGCCTTTTGCATATGGGTACCATTAACGAGTTGTCTGCCGTTAGTCAGAAGTCTTCAACCCAATACTCGTCCTCCTCTTGTGCCTCGTTGCGTTCGTTCGTTTTTAACCAAACTTCAGATTCTCTCTAAACTTTCGACGGACTACATACGTACCAAGTTTCGTTTAATTTAATTGAGGAATAACCGAGTTATTAGCGATCAAAAATTTACGACGACAGACGACGACGACAGACAACTCGCCCATGACACCCATATGCTAAGGTTTCGCTCACTTCGTGGCTCGCCCCACATAGAGTAGGCCTAACATTACATTCCTTTTGTTGCCCATTAATCAGTGTAAACAATTATCGATAATTATGGGTTACATATAAACACTGTTCTGCTGCCACACTCTACAGTATCAATGTAAGAGAAATGCCTCAATGTAAGAGAACATGTTGCCATGGATGGTTTGTTTGTCCCCTACATCTGTACTGTTCTAATTGGGTGTATATCTATATCTATATCTATATCTACAGCTACAGTTTATTTTCCTCGAATTTCTTCTATCTGAGAGGTCCCGGGTTCGATACCGTACCGAGCCAGTTATAATCTCGTAACTAGTGCGCCAACTCTACGACATGGGAACCTGACTTCTGTCGAGGGATAGTAAAGAAAAAGGGTTGTATATTTACGGGGTGCTCACCTTTGGTACTGTAGTTAGTATGCACTCCCCTCCCTACTGTATATGTAACAGCCTAGATAAAGGAGCTTTTAAGGTTGCACCGGATGTGTTTCTGTATACTATTAGAAATTAAACGATAGGCGGTAGCCATATCTGTATACTGCCATTACAGTATATGCCAGTAACCGAAGCAATCTACTGCTTGGTACGGACTATGTCAGTCTTAATACTGCTGTTGCAGTATGCTAGCAACCTAGATAATAACTATCCACTGATCATATTGTTATAGCTTGTAGCCCACCATTATTTTAATATATCTTGCATAATATTGAACGAATAATGTTTTATAAAACGAGCAACAATACATTGGGGACAAGGATTTATAACAGAGAATCCCGGACCGGTACTGGTAACTGGGTAAGTTATAGATACCGGTAGGCCTAAACTCTAAAACTGCACTTCGAAATAGGCCTAATGACATAACAAAACTCGATATAACAGGTTGCTACATAAAATTGGTAGATATTTGGTAATGAGTAATGGCTCAAGGTGCAGCAGGATACAGTGACCTGGGCATGGGACATTTTGTGATTGAAGATCCACTGACAAGTGGTAAAGATTTTCAGAAATGGTAATGATAATTTAGATGCTCTGTTTTATGACTCAGGTTGAGAACTTGAGGACGTAGCTGATAACCTCCCTGATCTTCCAATTATTGATCCTCCTCGGAATGCATACACTACTGTAATTGATAACTACAGAACTAAAGGAATATTATACACCACAACCGAATGTTACTCATGCAGCAGTAAAGTTTACGGATTGCAAACAACCTAGACAAGAATCGACAAATCCTATGTTATTAGACTTTGAGAATTGGCTGTTGATTGTAATTTTGGAGATGGTGGTGCAGTTTATAGGCGTATTAAAGATCAAATATTGACTAAAGGAATAAATGGACGACTGAAACAGAAAGGAATTGAACGCAATTGGGACCTGGGTGATATTTTGAAAAATGGAAAAATTATGAAAGATACTAAGATGCAAATCCAAGAGATGTCAGATCAGTTTGAGTAAAAGGTTAAAATTAAAACATTCTGAACCACTGGAAGCAAAGAATATTCTTAGGTATTCCCGTACAAACCAAATCAGAAGCGCCCAAACTCCACCACCATCAGTAAACATTGGAAGTAATCAGTCTCGCAGTACAATCAACCCAGCTCAACTGCAAGTACAACTTATGGATACTTTTCCCCAGGTTAGTCAAAGTTGTGGAAAGTCAAGTTGAGTCAGGGTGTGGAAAGATCCATGAACCAGATCCAAATGTTTGCTGGCTATAGGTCGACGTTGCACAAATTGTAATGGACTAAATCATTGGAGGGTATGTTGTAGGTCTCAAATGAATCATGGATACCAGAATAGACCATATAATAATCAACGAACTCAAAACAGATCAGGCATTATATGTGATTTTAATTTTCCACATCGTTAATACCAACCAAGAATTCTAAGCAATTATTACCAGAGCAAAAAGGTAGACTTCCCTGAATCATCTGATTTAAATGTTGAATACTACTGTATGATGATGGCAATATGGATCGTGTACACAATGTTCGAGATATGAATACCGATCAGGTGTATAATGATGTTGACCAGGACCATGTATAGTATACAGAGTATCAAGTACATTGTTTGATGATTTTACTCTTCAATTGAAACTAAATGGTATAGTTGTTTCATTTGAGGTAGATGCATGTAGTTCAAAGACAATAATTGATGAGGGGACTAATCTATTGAATCTAAGACCAGCAGTTTTATCAGCACCACCTACTACACTTGCAACATTTTATGATCATGAGGTACCTGTAATTGTTTTGTTCATAGGTGAAATTGCTACAAAGAATGCCCATTATCTTGAAAACAATTGTTGTGGTTAAAGGTAAAACTACTTCTAAACCTCTCTTATCAGGCCAGGCTGGATTCAATTTAGGAATTCTAGCAATAGCTTGATCAGAACACTGTTTCCAAGGCTAACCTGATTCGCTTGGACAATTTTTATAACTCAATCAATTTCCACATGTTAAGAAGACTATAATACTGTACGAGAACGATTGCAGATAGGTGCAAATAATATTCCAGATTGTATTAAACACCTTCAGAATGTGTTTCATGTTACATATATAACCAAGAGTCTCTTCTTATTGATAAAAATATTAAAGAGGTTGCCCAAGTACCTAGAAAGATTCCATTCTGTTACAGAGAGCCCTTGCAAAAGCATATTGAGCTAACGGCTGAAGGTATTACAGAGGATGCTCCTACAGAAATACCGACAACTTGGGTTTCGAATTTGGTATTTGCACCAAAGCCAAAGGACCCAAACCCTAATGCTATTCTGATCTGTGTTGACTGCAGCACAATAAATACACCGATTAAAAGAATCAGAAATGACCTACCCACAGTCGATGCCACTTTATTTGAGGTGCAGGGAAGTCAAGTCAAGTGTATTTAGTCAATTCGATTTTGAAAGTGGGTATCACCAGTTAGAACTGGATGAAGATAGCCGCCAAATAACGACATTCTACACCCATATAGGTAATAAATAAGATACACAGGCTTACCATATGGTAGTATTACTGCTCAAGATGAATTTGACAGGACAGTCAGGCAAACAATATCTAGAATTTCTGGGGCAAGAAATTATTCAGATGACAATCATTTTTGGTAAGGATCAAGAAAGCCATGGCACTGTATTGAAGACAGTTTTCGAGTGTTTATTAGATGCTGGAATTACATTTAACCGACGTAAATGTCAGTTCAATAGATCAGAGATTACTTTCTTTGGTCTTATTTTAAGTAAAGAAGGTATTCACCCATACCCAAGTAAAGTTTCTGCCATCCAAGAGATGGTCCCTCCCAAATCGAAGGTACTGTATTATGATATCACACTAGTAGATTCTAAGTTACATGTTGAATACCACATTTCAGGGATCGGAGTTACATTGATGCAAAAGTCTCCAGGTGATAATGGTATCTGGACTCCAGTATCTTATGCTACAGTAGTAGAACTACTACAATTGCAGAATCCAGATACAGCCAGATAGAAGGTGAATGTTTAGCTGCAAAGTGGGGGTCTGAAAGATTTAGAGTATACTTAATTGATTTATTGAATTATAACTTAATTGGTCAGTTATTTTGTATAATCACTGATCATGCACCATTGGTTGAGATGCTAACCAGCCATTGAAATTCAATGCCAGCAACAATGGTATGATTACTACTGTAGTATCAGTAATGTAAATAGATCAATTCGCATTACATTGATAGCAGAACATAAATTGAAATACATGTGCAGCAAGAAATTTATATAATATAATATAATTTTCTTTGTTAATAATGAGTCCCACAGAATAAGATTAATTAGTAGGCCAACCCCACCCCTTTCCCTGGTCCATCTTTGGGGATTCCAAATCCCAATTCAGAATCCCTCTTCCTGCAAGATCGTTGCAGTTTGTCTAGGAATTCTTTGTGACGTCTAGTGAGACCCATGGTCTCCCACCCATGTACCACCTGTGGTGTTACCATACCATCATTCGTCTACCCCTCACTATGCCCTCCTTAGTTGTTCTGCCAGTTATATACTGTATGAATGCATCTGAGTGGCCATGATTTGGTAAACTAAAATCTGCTTGAGGCAGCCAGTGCATTTCATAAGTTCAACAATGATGATCCCCTGACTGCTAATAATGCAATGTAGCGGATTCACTTACACTAATAACACTAATGTGGGGTGAGCGACGAAAGTAAGCGAGCTTAGCATACAGACTCTTTGAGTTGATGCCCATATGAGGGATATTAGGCAAACATATGAGGCATGTTGAGCGTGACACTGTGAAACCAATGGAAGGGCCTCTGACCGAGCCATTAGCTGCTGGATGGTGTCTGTTTCCGCTCACTGCCAGAGTGGATAAATCTGTCTCCCTTTCCACGAGGGAGGATAATATATTGTTGGGGAACACGTTGGCCTACGTCTAAAGCTGTGGTCACGGCTGTCTGGGCACTCTGTGCAAGGAAAGGGATTAACTGGAAGTTGGGTTTGATCAGATAGCGTAATGCAGGTCTCAACATGTTGCACCCACAGGTATTAGTCCGAAGGACTCGTTCCCAAGGCTTCCTGTGGGTTCAGGTTCTGTCAGTCCGAGGGACTTGTGCCTAAGGCGTTTTCCTGGATAGTATTTCGGGTAAATAGAGTGTGAGGGCTTGGATGAGTGCGCAAGCTGTCTCAGTCTCTAACAACTCCGAGGTGACCCCACAAACTGGTAGCAAACTGCGATGTAGCAACCTGCGCGTAAGTCGGTTTAACGTGCCACTTGGACAAGGACAGTGGTTAAATTGCGGCACCAGCATGTGAGGTATTGACTACACCTCCGCATTAAAGACGTTGACCCTTCGGAGAATCCCTCCATGATACTGAAGTAATGCGTAGAAAGTCCAACCGCCCACCTCCCTGTGGTAAGAGTTGGTAATAGGATTGGCACTCCTAGCAAAGCGGCGGCAATGGCACAAGGACAGAGGTGTTCGTTCATCCAACCATAGTAACTTCATTAGTTAACATGAGAGTCTATGTTGATATGGGAGTTATGCTCGGGGTCGTGTGTGTTTGGCTGCCCACTGAGTCCTACCCGTGGCTCAGTGGTCTACAGCCTCTCACATGTGGCCCTAGTCTCGAGCCGCGATTACTGCTGATAACCTATAACCTAGCTGTTAGATTTACAGCTCTAGGCGGTCGTTGGATTAGATAGCTACTCGCTTGGGGTCTACGGTTCGTGGTCACTGCATCATCCACGGTTACGTAGTTAACTCGATTGCGGTCTGGCAAGAGTGACAGCCACACTTGCCCAGTCAGTAGAGCCAGTCAAGGGGGTCACATCTGTTGAATGGAACGTAGGGAGGTCCTGAGCTATAGCACACTGCCCTTTTAACACACCAGTGTGCACCTCCAACTGCAGTAGTAGCATATTGCCGACCTGCAATACGGTAATTCCAACGTAAAGCCGAGTCTGGTGAACTATGCTCCACTAGGGTTGACATCTGACCCACGCACTCAATGGGATCCTGCCATACCAGAGCACAACACTAGCTGGTATGCCCATATGAGACACCGCATGTGGCAGCGAAATCTACACACCCGGAAACGACACCAACACCAACTGTGTTAAGGTGCATGTTTGGAAGCGTGTCGAGGGGCGGAGCGTATACCAGGTGAAATTCGAGTGCTCTTAGTAACGGCAGGTGGCTCTGCCGTCGTTCTGACGGTTTGGCAAATCAGGGGAACGGCGGTGAGTAACTATGACTCTCTTAAGGTACCACTAACTCAATCGGTGTGTCTGTTGTTCTGTTGATCTGTCGTGTCCAATTTTAAACATTAATAAGTCAGCCAAATCTCCATAAAATGTATCCAAACTTGGTACATATGTAGTCTGGCAAAAGTTTAGAAATTTTCCAAGTTGAATTTGCGTGGGGTTTTCATGCATAAACTGTGTAACTGTCTTGCAGTTATAATAAATTTATCTAACCAAAAATTATTAGGCTTGACATCAGCTGGTTGCTAGGAGACTGCAGGATATATCAGCTGGGTTTGAAATTCAGCAATACCGGTTCTATAGGCTGATAGGGCTCCTCCCCTGGAATACGGAAAACGCTGCATGGTGTGGCGTTTTTATAGTTTGACCGACACTCTCAGACTCTGCAGCTCTGGCACGCAGCACTTCCGAGGCATATCGATATCCAAGCACCAAGTAGGCCTAATACCAGTTATAGTTCATATGCGTACCTCTGGTATTTTCGTATTGCAAAAATAAGACCATAAGTATGAAATACCCTATGTTATTGAGATATTGTTTATTGTTTTGGTTAGCCTATAGTTTTACACACACACACATCTTTGCGATGGCTTCCGCATACGACGCCAGTCGTAATGCTGCGTCGAAGATTTTCGGCGCAAAGGCACAAGTAGCCTAAAACTGATCTAAAACTTCTCAAAAGGGAGTACCGGTACCAGTCAGCCAGTACAGTACATAGAAGTAAGACACGGAACACACCTACAGACCTAGGTCTGTAGGTAGTGTAGGTTCCATTGCCGAATTCAGGTATTGCTGTCTGGCTGTAGGCCTACTGGCTGATTGCGGAGTCTGGTTCCAAGTCCAACTCGGCCGCCAAGTCAGAATTGTATCTGCACGTTGGCACGGCCTGTAATATAGTAGGCTATGAGTTTATTCAAAGTCTCCAATCATCATACTATATTCCAGGACATGGTGTAAGACGGTGAGACCTGGAGCCAGGGTCTCGAAGCTCTCGAGCATTCGAAGGGCCTTGGATTCTCAAGACCTGGGGCTCGGGCGCCCGAACCCGAGGCCCGACTTTCGAGACCCTCTCCAAATCCTCGGGCGCCTGAGATCCGAAGCGAAAATCAAGGTCCCGGCGGCCTCGGGAGCTTCGAGATCCCGGCTCCTGGACACTGACAAATTACTTAAATAATGAATTGATGATTGTTACACAAGTCTATTAAGGGCAGCACTTCTTGGTCTAAACATCAGCTGGAGATAAAACATGACTAATACCGACCTTTATAGTATGATACAACCTGTATCAAGTACTCTTCATGAATGCAGATTACTATTCAGTGGACTGAATTTTGCACTGCTTCAGAAGTTTAGATGAAGTCATCCCAGATCTACTTTTGCATCTAACTCAATGTTGATGTTCGCGTGGACAACTCATTGA
The DNA here is from genome assembly GCA_032718475.1 of Nemertoderma westbladi. NCBI lineage: Eukaryota > Metazoa > Xenacoelomorpha > Nemertodermatida > Nemertodermatidae > Nemertoderma > Nemertoderma westbladi. Next base: position 16,657 of record JAUCBJ010002622.1, on the reverse strand, counting down.
GAATCTGTAAACCTGGAAGGACTATAAATCTCAAGGCTGTCAGGCTGGGGATCTATTTGGATAAACATAACACCGTAACAAGTAACAAGCATAATTAACATAATCTATCAACAAAAATATAGCAAAGCAAAAATCATCATCAACAACATGTTTTAATAGGAGTTTTGTGAGTATTAAACGTTAATTTAAAATACTGGGGAATACTTTAAAATACTACAGTATAAATTGGTACAAATGGCTACTTGGTATAAATTATAGCTTTTCGGTTTACTCATTGGTTGTACAATTGGGGTAAAAACAGTTCGTTATCTGTTATTAATTCAAACGTTGTTGAAGATTTGTTGGTTTTGTTCGTATGATAATAAATTAAATAGCAAAAAAGTAATTATATTAACAATTATAATTTATTTTGTATCAGTACATAGGCCTACAATAATTATAAGCCCATTAATATTTGGTACTTACCATACCAGTACTAGGCCTATACAGTTTTTATCCTTTGAGTCAGACTACAGCCAGACAGCACAATGTCACCGCTCTTAATCTCCACAGTTTTTATCGTTCTGGGCCATTTCGTTGTGGCAGAGCCATCCGATCCGCGGGGTAACCCCAACCCTGCAACCCACCCAATACCCGTATTGGACTGGTTTGCGGAACACCCTGTCGCTACCGTTTCGAACTACCGCGCCGAATCGACGGAGCTGTGGTCGACGAGTGGATTTAGCCTCTACTGCTCTCGTCGGGGAAGAAGATCTTGGGTCTCCTCTCCACGAACTAGAGGCCTAATCGCCAAACTCTGTCTTCTGTCTCTGGCTTGGGATATTGAGACCAACCCAGGACCCAGCAGGACGCGGGCCCCGAAGATCAACTGTCCCGTCTGTCAATGCTGCAATGAGGAACAAACTCTCGGAGTAAGATCGTCCAATGCGAGAGTTGTGACACATTTGTACATTTAAAATGTTTCCGTAGGAAAAGCAGTAATTTATTCTCCACCAGAAACAATCTTGAACCAAGTTTTCTCTGCAATAGCTGTATTTTTACCGAACTTCCCTTTCATGATACAATTTTAGAATCAGAAACCGGCGATTCATTCCTCACATCGCCTCTGCAAACTCCAAGTGATGCTGAGAGTGAAACTTTTAAATTTTTTAAGAAAAAAGGTCTGCATTTTTTGCATTTAAATGCACGATCTCTGCTTCCCAAACTTTCCGAAATTCGTATTTTAATCAATAAATCCAACCCAGCAGTTCTAACAATCTCTGAAACTTGGCTCGATGATAGCGTTTCTGAAGGAGAAATTTATATTGATAATTACGTAGTTTTACGTAAGGATAGGGACAGACACGGTGGTGGTGTCTGTACTTACATTCGATGTGATTTAGCTTTTAATCGTAGGGAAGATTTAGAGAGTTGTGACGAAGTTTTACTGGTGGAACTTTTACTTCCTAAAACTAAACCTATTTTAATCGGTACTTTATATCGGCCCCCTAAACAATCAGATTTTTTGCAAAATTTTGAAAATACAATTTTATGTAATCTTAGGTCAGACTGTGAAATATATTTCTTAGGTGATTTTAATATCTGTTACCATCACAAAGCATCCCCCATCTGTAAACAGTACCAAAGTATTTTAAATTTGTTTGGTTTAAAACAAATTATTCGAGATTCTACCAGAATTACCAGTAAAACTTATACTTTACTAGATCACATCCTTTGTAATAATACCAAATATTATTTCTCAATCTGGGGTTTTACCGATAGGTCTTCTAAGCGATCATTTTATAGTTTTTTGCACAAGAAAGACCCAAAAATCTTTTATCGGGGATCATAAAACAGTAACAGTTAGGTCTATGAAAAATTACAGCAAGGAACGCTTTTTAAGTTTGTTAGTTAATTCTGACTGGGAACCCTGTTTTAAGGCCGCTGACATTAACCTTGCGTACACTGTTTTTAAAGATATATTTCTAAAGGCACTTAATACTGTAGCACCAATTAAAGAAATTAGTCTTAAACAACGCACTGAGCCCTGGATGACCTCGGGTATTCTTAGTAATATCAGAGAAAGAGATAACTATTTGTATAAATTTAGGAAATACCGTGTTTTAGCTGATTATAATAATTACTGCAAATATAGAAACCTTGTCCAACGGGAAATAAAAAAAAGCGAAATCTGAATATTTGTACAACAAAATAAGTGAGAATAAAGATAATCCTAAAAGTCTATGGTCTACCCTAAAATCTTTAGGTTTATAAAAACCTTAAATCTAAATCGAATATTGTTCTGCAAGATAACGGTGAGCTGATTCATGATCATACTCTAGTTAGTAATTTATTTAATAATTATTTTACTAATGTTGCCTCTAATTTAGTTAAGAAGTTACCGTTATCAAGTAATAAATATAGTATAGGGTCCGAAACTCTAAATAATTTTTATTTAGAAAAGTTACAAAATTCAGAAAAGTTATTTTTAAAACCCGTTTCTGAGGATTTCGTTTTTCAAAATCTACTTAGCCTATCAGCCTCAAAAAGTACCGGTCTAGACCTAATACCTGCCCGTTTTCTTAAGGATGGTGCTGAAGTACTTAAAGTGCCTATTACTTTTATTATTAATTACTCTATCGTAGATAATGTAGTACCAGACGAACTGAAATTAGCTAAGATTGTTCCTCTGTATGAAAATAATAGTAAAGTAGAACCCTGTAATTACAGACCTGTTAGTATCTTAATTATTGTATCTAAAATTCTAGAACGTTCTGTTTTTCTACAGCTGGAAGCACATCTTAGTAGGCTAAATCTGATCTATGAACTTCAGTCCGGCTTTCGTAAATCATATTCTACAGACACCTGCCTTACTAACTTAACTGATACAATTAGATGTAATAACGCAAAGGGTTTATATACCGGTATGGTAATGTTGGACCTACAAAAGGCTTTCGATACTGCAGTACTGTAGATCACGAAATTCTGCTTGGTAAGTTAGGCCTGATGGGTGTAGGTTCTATAGACTGGTTCAAGTCCTACCTGTCAGACAGAGGTCAAACTGTAGTCATTAGCAAATCGCAGTCCACTGTACAAGAGATTACCTGTGGTGTACCGCAAGGTAGTATATTAGGTCCTCTGCTTTTTGTATGCTATGTAAATGATATGATAAGTAGTATAGATCCCGATTTTAAACTCATTTTATATGCCGACGACAGTGCTCTTATTTTCTCTCATAAAGATCCTATCCATATTTCCCAAAAGTTAAGTGCAGTTCTAGAATCCTGTAATGAGTGGTTGGTTGATAATAAGCTATCCATTCACTACGGTAAGACTGAAAGTATTTTGTTTGGTTCCAAAAAAAGTTAAAGAAGGTAACTAAGTTTGAAGTCACTAGTAATGGACATAAGATTGAAAATAAAAAGGAAGTTAAATATTTAGGCGCCACATTGGATAACTGCTTATCAGGAGAAAGTACAGCGAAAAATATTTTCTCGAAAGTTAACAGTAGGCTTAGGTTTCTATACAGAAATAAAAATAGTTTAAACACCGACTCCCGCAAGTTACTTTGCTCTTCTTTAATACAGTGTCACATGGACTATGCGTGCTCTTCTTGGTATGAAGGCTTAACCAAACAGCTTAAATGTAAATTACAAGTAGCTCAGAATAAAGTAGTACGATTTATTAAAGACTACAAACCTAGGCACCACCTAACTCCAGATGACTTTTCTGAATCTGGACTACTTAACTTAGATAGTAGAGTTAAGCAGCTACGCCTTAACCATGTGCATAAAGTGTATAATGGTAAATGTCCCAATTACCTAAAACAAAAATTCAACAGAGTACGCGATACACACTCTTACAGACCAGAGCTAGTGCTTCAAACTTCTACCTCCCGAATTGTAAATCCTTTGAATCTGATACTTTCTTTTTTAACGGCATTAAAAATTGGAACGCTCTGCCTAATGAAATTAAAAACCTAAATAATCAACATTCTTTTAAATCTGCAGTTAAATCTCACCTCCGTGTGCAATGTAAAAATAGGTACAATAGTCCTACAGTAAGTTATTAGTTTATTAATTATTTACTATTTATACTGTAATTACGTTTTATAATAAATTGTTCTGTACATTACATCTTTATCGTTGAGTCGGACATTGTCACGCTCTCGGTAAAGTTGTACATGTACATAGTGTAATTACGTTTTATATTGGTTTTAGGTTAGCGTAGTGTAATATTGTATTTGTAACCAAGTAACATAAAGGACCCCCTTGGAAATAAGCTGCAAAGCTTTAGGGGTAATCCTATATGTTATGTTGGACAATACCTTTATACCGGTACATTGTTTGGTGTATTTGTTATTGTTTTTACATAATGTATAAATAAATATATCTATAATATTATAGATAACAATAATTGTATTTATAAATCACAAAAAATAATACAAAAGAGGATGTAAATAATTTTGGAAAGATAATTTTTTACATATATATTTTTTTCAGATTCATACTGGTAATCTTCCTGTAGTTCCACTTTGGTTGGTTACACGTCCTGTGTGATGGGAGCCGTTGACAGGAACTCCCAACTGACTGGCTAAAGCTTATAGAGATGGTCGTTCCACAGAGTTCTAGGTCGTTAGGGTCAGGGGTAGTTGTTGCTGCGAAAGGATTAGTTCTTAGTCTTTCAATGTGTATAATTCGTCTAATTATATTGCACAACAACTGATGTGTCTGATTTACTAACAACAACCTATTATCTAATTATACAAAACGTATTGCCCTCTTTGGATAAAGTTGTCACTGACCGACCACCATGGGCTGGGTTCCAGTTGTTGTACTGTGCTAGCAGCTGATTAACTAACTATATGAGAATTAGTAATTGCACCAATAATAGTGGCTTTAGAGTTGATATCACCATCACCTATCTCAGTGGTTGACAACATCACACCATATTCTCCTCCCTTGGGCAATGTTGGGCCCTACAGTAGTAGGTGATTTGATTAACTCACCTACTGGCTTATTGCTTTCTCTCACCAATATTGGTAAATTGGCCGCTTTTCACTTTGTAGAGGGAGCGCATAGCGGATTGAATCTGCTAACATCCTGTACATTTACTACAGTAAATAATAATACAATATATTAGATAAACTTAGTAATTTTGTTTCAACATTGAATTTTTTTTAAACCAATTTGATAATTTTTGCTATTATTCGCAATTTAATACTTTTTTAATTTGTATCTACACCAAATAAATCTTGTTCGTTTTCGATTAACAATAGTAAACTACAAGCTACTTCGATTGTTACATTGATAAATAAATAAGCCATAAATAGAACATAAAAGATTAATTAATGTTCAAGTGCAGCCATGTTCGTAAATTCAATTCAAGCTCATCTTCATTCTGTGTCATCATGATCTTCAGACTGAATATTGACCAGCATTATAATGCACATTAAAATCGTAGCCAATGTGAATATCCACATAAACAATCTGTCTATGATCCTAGCTACCATCTGCCATCGTTCCTATAATAATTGAATATAATAAATAAATTTATAAAAATAATTATTGAGATTCGAATGCATATTTGAATCTGCAGGAAATCAAGATTTAATTTGTATTTTAATTGATCGAAAGTCTCTCTCCATAGAAACAAGATAACAAATTATCTGATCATTGCGAAATGACGTCAAATTGCAGTCGATTTTCAAAATTGGCTTCCCCCGCTTACTTAAACCCGCTATTTCGACCGTTTCCGTGTTATTTTACAAAAAACACACCCCGCCACTCGAATCGGGACACCTTGTTACCCCTCATTCAATTGTTTCTAGCCGAACAATTTTTTGCGCACCAAACCTATTTGAGATTAAAAAAAGCAAGCAGTCGGCCGAAACCGGAGGCTACCCCAAAGGTAGGGTGGGCGCTACTCCTATCTGCTGCCCAAAGGTAGGGGTGGGCGCTACTCCTATCTGCTACCCGAAGGTAGGGGTGGGCGCTACTCCTATCTGCTGCCCAATGGTAGGGGTGGGCGCTACTCCTATCTGCTGCCCAAAGGTAGGAGTGGGCGCTACTCCTATCTGCTACCCGAAGGTAGGGGTGGGCGCTACTCCTATCTGCTACCCGAGGGTAGGGGTGGGCGCTACTCCTATCTGCTACCCGAAGCGAAGGTAGGGGTGGGCGCTACTCCTATCTGCTACCCGAAGGTAGGGGTGGCGCTACTCCTATCTGCTACCCAAAGGTAGGGGTGGGCGCTACTCCTATCTGCTACCCGAAGGTAGGGGTGGGCGCTACTCCTATCTGCTACCTGAGGGTACGGGTGGGCGCTACTCCTATCTGCTACCCGAGGGTAGGGGTGGGACCTACTCTTATGTGCTACCCAAAGGTAGGGGTGGGCGCTACTCCTATCTGCTACCCGAAGGTAGGGGTGGGAGCTACTCCTATCTGCTACCCGAGGGTAGGGGTGGGCGCTACTCCTATCTGCTACCCGAAGCGAAGGTAGGGGTGGGCGCTACTCCTATCTGCTACCCGAAGGTAGGGGTGGGAGCTACTCCTATCTGCTACCCAAAGGTATGGGTGGGCGCTACTCCTATCTACTACCCAAAAATAGGGGTGAGCGCTACTCCTATCTGCAACCCGAAGGTAGGGGTGGGCGCTACTCCTATCTGCTACCCGAGGTTACGGGTGGGCGCTACTCCTATCTGCTACACGAAGGTAGGGGTGGGCGCTACTTCTATCTGCTACCCAAAGGCAGGGGTGGGCGCTATTCCTATATGCTACCCAAAGGTAGGGGTGGGCCCTTCTCCTATCTGCTACCCGAGGGTAGGGGTGGACGCTACTCCTATCTGCTACCCGAAGGTAGGGGTGGGCGCTACTCCTATCTGCTACCCGAAGGTAGGGGTGGGCGCTACTCCTATCTGCTACCCGAGGGTACGGGTGGGCGCTACTCCTATCTGCTACCCGAAGGTAGGGGTGGGCGCTACTCTTATGTGCTACCCAAAGGTAGGGGTGGGCCCTACTCCTATCTGCTACCCGAAGGTAGGGGTGGGAGCTACTCCTATCTGCTACCCAAAGGTAGGGGTGGGCGCTACTCCTATCTACTACCCAAAAATAGGGGTGAGCGCTACTCCTATCTGCAACCCGAAGGTAGGGGTGGGAGCTACTCCTATCTGCTACCCAAAGGTAGGGGTGGGCGCTACTCCTATCTACTACCCAAAAATAGGGGTGAGCGCTACTCCTATCTGCTACCCGAGGTTACGTGTGGGCGCTACTCCTATCTGCTACCCGAAGGTAGGGGTGGGCGCTACTTCTATCTGCTACCCAAAGGCAGGGGTGGGCGCTATTCCTATCTGCTACCCAAAGGTAGGGGTGGGCCCTACTCCTATCTGCTACCCGAAGGTAGGGGTGGACGCTACTCCTAACTGCTACCCGAAGGTAGGGGTGGGCGCTACTCCTATCTGCTACCCAAAGGCAGGGGTGGGCGCTATTCCTATATGCTACCCAAAGGTAGGGGTGGGCGCTACTCCTATCTGCTACCCGAAGGTAGGGGTGGCGCTACTCCTATCTGCTACCCAAAGGTAGGGGTGGGCGCTACTCCTATCTGCTACCCGAAGGTAGGGGTGGGCGCTAATCCTATCTGCTACCCGAAGGTAGGGGTGGGCGCTACTCCTATCTGCTACCAGAGGGTACGGGTGGGCGCTACTCCTATCTGCCACCCGAAGGTAGGGGTGGGCGCTACTCTTATCTGCTACCCGAAGGTAGGGGTGGGAGCTACTGTACTCCTATCTGATACCCAAAGGTAGGGGTGGGCGCTACTCCTATCTGCCACCCGAAGGTAGGGGTGGGCGCTACTCTTATCTGCTACCCAAAGGTAGGGGTGGGCACTACTCCTATCTGCTACCCGAAGGTAGGGGTGGGCGCTACTCCTATCTGCTACCCGAAGGTAGGGGTGGCGCTACTCCTATCTGCTACCCAAAGGTAGGGGTGGGCGCTACTCCTATCTGCTACCCGAAGGTAGGGGTGGGCGCTAATCCTATCTGCTACCCGAAGGTAGGAGTGGGCGCTACTCCTATCTGCCACCCGAAGGTAGGGGTGGGCGCTACTCCTATCTGCTACCCGAAGGTAGGGGTGGGAGCTACTCCTATCTGCTACCCAAAGGTAGGGGTGGGCGCTACTCCTATCTGCTACCCAAAGGTAGGGGTGGGCGCTACTCCTATCTGCTACCCAAAGGTAGGGGTGGGCGCTACTCCTATCTGCTACCCAAAGGTAGGGGTGGGCGCTACTCCTATCTGCTACCCAAAGGTAGGGGTGGGCGCTACTCCTATCTGCTACCCGAAGGTAGGGGTGGGCGCTACTCCTATCTGCTACCCAAAGGTAGGGGTGGGCGCTACTCCTATCTGCTACCCGAAGGTAGGGGTGGGCGCTACTCCTATCTGCTACCCGAAGGTAGGGGTGGGCGCTACTCCTATCTGCTACCCAAAGGTAGGGGTGGGCGCTACTCATATCTACTACCCAAAGGTAGGGGTGGGCGCTACTCCTATCTGCCACCCGAAGGTAGGGGTGGGCGCTACTCCTATCTGCTACCCGAAGGTAGGGGTGGGCGCTACTCCTATCTGCTACCCAAAGGTAGGGGTGGGCGCTACTCCTATCTGCCACCCGAAGGTAGGGGTGGGCGCTACTCCTATCTGCTACCCAAAGGTAGGGGTGGGCGCTACTCCTATCTGCTACCCGAAGGTAGGGGTGGGCGCTACTCCTATCTGCTACCCAAAGGTAGGGGTGGGCGCTACTCCTATCTGCTACCCGAAGGTAGGGGTGGGCGCTACTCCTATCTGCTACCCAAAGGTAGGGGTGGGCGCTACTCCTATCTGCTACCCGAAGGTAGGGGTGGGCGCTACTCCTATCTGCTACCCGAAGGTAGGGGTGGGCGCTACTCCTATCTGCTACCCGAAGGTAGGGGTGGGCGCTACTCCTATCTGCTACCCGAAGGTAGGGGTGGGCGCTACTCCTATCTGCTACCCGAAGGTAGGGGTGGGCGCTACTCCTATCTGCTACCCAAAGGTAGGGGTGTGCGCTACTCCTATCTGCTACCCGAAGGTAGGGGTGGGAGCTACTCCTATCTGCTACCCAAAGGTAGGGGTGGGCGCTACTCCTATCTGCTACCCGAAGGTAGGGGTGGGCGCTAATCCTATCTGCTACCCGAATGTAGGGGTGGGCGCTACTCCTATCTGCTACCCGAAGGTAGGGGTGGGCGCTACTCCTATCTGCTACCCGAGGGTAGGGGTGGGCGCTACTCCTATCTGCTACCCGAGGGTAGGGGTGAGCGCTACTCCTATCTGCCACCCGAAGGTAGGGGTGGGCGCTACTCCTATCTGCTACCCGAAGGTTGGTGTGGGCGCTACTCCTATCTGCTACCCGAAGGTAGGGGTGGGCGCTACTCCTATCTGCCACCCGAAGGTAGGGGTGGGCGCTACTCCTATCTGCTACCCGAAGGTAGGGGTGGGCGCTACTCCTATCTGCCACCCGAAGGTAGGGGTGGGCGCTACTCCTAGCCCAAATTTTGTTCCCAGTAATTCAACTGATCCTCATTTTATCGACCCATGTAAGGCTGATTCTACCCTAACGGTGCTAACCTTACAACCAATAGATTGTAAGCCAGGCCCTCCATAAACTGAACTATCCCTCTTTCTCCTAATTCAGGATTAGTATGCAAATAAAATTTATTAACTCACCTAACGTTACATCATTTGGTAACGAAGAGGTATTGAAAAAGTTTATAAAGTAAACAATAAAAAAAAACTAAAAAAATGTTTGAAAGTGGTGGCTTAGAGCTCTTGCTACCAACCAGTTTTATTGAACAAAAGATGGTGATTACAGTATTAATCAATAAACAATGAAATGACATATGGGGTTGAAGTCGTTAATCATTTCCAAGCATCGTTTCTGACCACTTTATTTCAACTATCAATCTACAACTAATAAAGCTCTTCACATAAATTGGCAGGATTCTCAAGCAAACAATGATTAAAGCGAGTAGAAGCGCTATATGAGTAAAGCGAGTGCCAAATGCGTTGTATTTCAACGACATACCTTCTCTTCGTTATCCTTTTCGAAAGAGTTCATTGTGTTAGTTATATTGTCAAGAGATTTCCTAATCTTTACAATATCATAGTTGTTTCCACCAGTAGATGATGACGGCCCATCTACGAACGCCATGTCTTCCTCTGCTAACTCAGCCCTGACAGGTTCCATTCCTAGAATCACTTCAGGATTAGCCATGGTCGCACTCAAACCGGCAGCTAAACTCATCCGCCTTTGGCTCACGTGCTTCGAAGTAACCACTAAAATATATTAAGAAAAGTACAAAGTAAAATAAAAAGTCTTAATAATTAGTTTCAAAGAAACTCTAATAAATATATAAATATAAATAAATATATTCGCTGAGGTTTTTTAAACTCGAGGTTATATTTATTACGATATTTGTACTGCGCACTTAGTGTTGGGTAAAGTTAACTAATAATTAATATATTATATATTGCTATAATCATAGAATTTTCATTCAAGATTATATACTCGTTTTGTTACCTCCATCTATCATGCCGCAATACAATTTGGTAAACAATTACGTATTTAATCCAATATAATTGTTTTCTAGAAAATTAAAGAATAGTAAGTAATTTATAGAAAATAACTATTTAGATGTTCAATGTAGTCTTCAATATGTTCAATATAAAGCAATATATGCAGACAAACTTGGCCATAGCGCAAGGTGTGTACAAGAGCACCGAATGCACACTGGGGAGACTGATGAGATCCAGATACAGATATGGGGTGGTTGGCGACTTGCCCTCGCCTCAGCTCTATTGATGAATCCAACTGCCACATCATCTGTTGCCACCAATCATGTTCTGGAAGACTGGCTAAGAAGTTTCCTAAGGTGGTTCTGATTGTGTGCTACTCTCCAACTAGTGTTGCCCCAGTAGAGGAGGTCGACAATTTCTATCACAGCTACAAGAAGCTACTGATGGAGTGGATCAGCATGCATTCTTATCTTTCTTGGATGATTTTAATGCCTGTCTCCATCCTTCCTGAACATCGCCATGGATCTACTGCGACAGTGCCAATTCGACCAACCTACACCTGTACCACCCAAGGACAAAATTGACATAAGACTTGGTTTCCCATATGAGGAGGGCCTCACTGAAAGTTTGGAAAAACTCAGCGCTCTCTATGGGGTGGAAACTTACTTTGTACCGAGGCGGAAGTTGGCATCTTTTCTGCTAAAAGGTCATAAACCGGTGACAGATCATAGGGGCGTAGTATATAGGATCCCATGCGAATGTGGGCTAACATATATAGTGAAACTAAATACAGTATGGATATCCGTTTAACGCAACTTGACAGTGACGTAAGACACGAAAGGTACAAAGCATCGGATCTAGCAGCTCACCATGTGGATACTGGTCATGTGCCAAGTTTTGAGTTAGCCGAAGTCATAGATAGACAAACCCAGTTACGTAGGAGAAAAATCTTAGAAAGTCTTAATATCCGATTATTAGGGGACAAAGCTATTAATAAAAGGACATCGGTGGACGTTGACCATTTAAGTGTAGGGGCATTACAAAAATATATGAACTAATATTTGTAGTACATTGTGTGTATGTGTGGGTGAATGTGTATTTTTTCTTTCTGTGATTGTGCCAATTGTTTGTATTATACTGTATGTTTAGTACTGTAGTTGTGGTCTCATGTAGTGTTTTTGTATTCTACTGCTTTCATGCTATAATATACTTTAAGTTACTGTATGGTGGTTATTTTTCTTGTCAGTCAGTGTATTGGTTATTTTCAGTATTTTGCAGTATTACAACTTAGGTTAGTACAGGGTTGGGTGTAAAAGCTTTTGCGGACAAAATAAGTCATTTTGAGCAATGCGCTGAAATACTCTAAAGGACTTATAAACTTATGCAACTACGCGTCTGTTCAAACTCAGAGCTGAGATTACGAAATCTACCAGCTGATTCTTTGTGCGTAGGACTTGTGTTATTTGTTGACATATTTCAGCCAATCAGCGCGATCTCCCTTTACCTGTGCTCTGTAGCCTATGTAAAATGACGCAGTGCGGCAAATTTCTCAGAATTCATTCATTCTGATTTTCTGGCTGTTCTGACTTCGCCTGGAAACATCAGGCGATCCCCCTTAATCCCCCTTAACTTTCTTAATTACTGAGGTAAGCAGAAGGGTGTATCAGTAGCAATTGTGGCTCAATTTATAGTGGTCTGTATGAATTGAATGCTATTTCATAACCCCAATGTATGTGAATTGCAATACTCCATATATATATGACTAAAATCGGTGACAGTCGGCGGATCAGTGTGAATATTGGTACAGAAATTGAGTGTGAAGGTTAATAAAGCATTCCTAAAGAATGCGCCATTTGCGTTATCTCATTGCCTAAAGAATGCGCCATTTGCGTTATCTCAATGCCACTCGTTGTAATTAGTGTCAGTCATAACTCTGAGTGATACTTAAAGCGCTACGCCCCAAAGGAACTGTTAATATTTCCCCGAAAGTAAATATAGTTGTCAGAGATTATATAGTAGCGATCAATCGAATAATACAAAGTAGCCTACACCGCAATAACTTCCTCGGGAACCCGAATCCAGTCTCCCACACCGTGGGTCATACTGTGAATAATCTACTGTATGGATCAAATACGAGATACTGTACTACTAGGAACCGACCCTATTGACTGAAGTTATACGCGAGATACTGTCCTGATGTTGTACCGGTACTGGTTGAGGGTGTTGAGTATGTAGTATGTTATAGTAGAAGGATCCGTACCTCAGCATAGCACTGTCTGACTGCCTATGTAACTATACTGCAATATACTGATATACGTATTATATGATATACGATCATCTTATTATATTAACATGGTACGGGCTAATCTGGGACATAATTAAAAATTATCTGCTATAATACATTGCTAGTGCTGAGAGTTAAAGGTTCACTTCCGTTTGGCGATCCGGTATACGATGACGACACGGTACCGACCAGCCCCAACACTGCACGATGATATTGACTACAGAATATGGAAGAATAAAGTAAAACTGTGGCAGTTCACATCGGAAGATTCCGCAGCTAAGCAGGGTGCAGAACTTGCAAACGCAATAAAGGGTAAAGCGGAAGTTCCAGTCAGTGATATGCCATTTGAGGTAGTTGCCTGTGTCAACGGAGTTGAAAACATCATGAAGAAACTCGATGAATACTTTGAGGCAGACAAATCCCTGCAGGCCTTCACAGCCTACCGCACATTTGTACGTTACTATCGGCCATCAGATTGTTCTATGCGAGATTTCCTTATGAAATACGAGAAAAATTACAATGACTGCAAAAGACATGGAATGCCATTACCTGAAGAAGTACAAGCTTTCCAACTACTCGAATCTGCTAATCTTCCACACAGTGATCACCAACTTGCCTTGGCCACTTGTACTGAAATAAAATTCAAAGATATGAAGTCCCAGATCTTAAAGATCCACAAAGACCTCACTGAGGCCTTGCCTGCGACTAATGAACAACCAATAATTCCCCGCGACTCTGCTAAAATCAAAACAGAATTTAAAACCGAGGAAGCACTTGCTGCGGCTGAGTATTACTCTTCCAGTTATTCTTCCGACTCTGAAACAGAAGAAGCATATTACGGCGGAAGGAAATATAACCGTTTCCATCGACCAAACCAATCCAACTATTCAGGGAAACACAGCAAATCTGGCAAACATTCATATAAACCGCATTATAAACAACGCCCCATGGATTCTGGTTATTATTACAACAAACCACACATCCACGAATCTACATCGGCTTCGAGGCACCAACGCAACCCCCCTGGCTGTAAAAGCTTTTACTGAATTGTCCGGTTATTTTTCCTTATTTTTCCCGTAAAGTACTCTGTACTGTAGTTGGTTTACCAGGCATAAAAAGGCCGTGTCCTTGCTGTACTGGTGTTTTAGCGGACATAAAAGCTATTTCTTCTGTATTTGTACTTTAGAGGACATAATCCGTAATTCCGTGACGTAAAAGCTCGATACTCTTGAAAACAGTGTCGCTACCATGACGACGGCTAGCAGCTGATATTGCCACGTCGACGTTTCTTTGTTTCTCTGTTCTCTCGTTGTTCATGTTGACCAATCAGAGCGTTTGTGATCTGTGTGTTGGAGGTATATACAGAAACTCAGTAGTTCAGTGTTATGTTTTTGTCCAGAGCCTAAGAACCGGCTTTGGCACCTCCGTGTTTTAGTTTTTAGTCTTACACTAGTAGGTTTAATTATAAAGGGCATATATCCTTTAACGCACCTACCTGACTCATGGAATCACTGCATACTGATGACTGATGTCTGCATACTGCAGTACTGCATACACTGCATACTGTGTAACATTGTGCATACCTTTATATTGTTATACTGCTATTTACCGTCAGTTCTTCATAATATGGTTGATGAATAATTATATTTGGAATAACGATAAACAACCCCGAAACCCAATATTCTTGATATACCGAAGGTAAGAGAGAAGGGTTACAGATAAACGATTGTGACTTATGTTAAAGTGGTTTGAAGTGAATCTAATGTTATTTGATAGACCCTACATGATTCAGTCTGTGTTCCTTTTATATGTGACTAAAATCAGTGAAGATTGGCAGATTAGTGTGCAGTATTGTGCAGCATTGTGTATGAGTGAGTCTGTTAAAGAAGCAATTCCTAAAGAATGCGCCATATATGTGAATTATAATTAAGCCATATCGTTGTGAGTAGTTTAAGTCATAACTCTGTTTATATAGATAAAGCGCCACGTCCTAAAGGAACTGTTAATATTCCCGAAGGTGAATAATATTGTCAGAGATTATATAATACTGTCAGTCGAATAATACATTAGGCTTACATAGCAATAAAATTAAACCGTCGAACCCAATCTCCCGGGAATATCCAGCGGGTGAATGGTCGCGCACGGATTGGTTTCGACTAGTGTAGTGAATCAAATACTTGTCAAAGACTAAAAACTGATTTAATATCTAGAAGACATCTTAATTTGGTGGGTTAAACTGCCAAAGGTCTGAAAGCGCGAACATTAAAGGATATTGCTTCTTATTGCAGTAAGCAATAAAGTTGAAAGTACCGGTCAACCGGTACATCTGTAGGTCAGTAGGCCTGACTACCTAACCACCCGGACCGGTACCTACAGCAGTACAGGTACAGCAGTATTATTCGATTTTGATAGTTGTATACCGGTAGGTCTTAGTACTTAATCAGGGAACGGCCGCCCTGATTTTTTATTGAGATTTTACTTATTTCTGTCAAGTTTTATTTATTTGTAGGCCAGTATTGAACAGAAGGCGTGTAAGCCTGATCAGATTGTACAGACGATTTGTAGGCTGAGCTGTTGTCTGATTGCTGTTAAGTCCGAACGAATTGCAGTGTGTGTAGAGCACTTGTCCGATTAAGTACGGTTAGGAAGTAGGGGCAGCCAATGCGGTAGGGTAAACCCCCAACTAAAGAATAAGTCGCACTACTGGGTTAGAGCGCATACTCCCTAATCATTTCGGAGTCTGCATGTCCTGTGGTTTATTTAGGCTTGAGAGTAGTCTGCCATCGTTTAGTCTGTACTTTGTTTGTGTAAGTCTGTACGGGTAGCGTATAATTTTATTTAAATAATTTGTAGGCTGGATAGTTGTCTGGCTGTTATTAGGTCTGAACGGATTGCCGCGTGTGTAGATCATCTGTCCGATTAAGTACGATTAGGCAGTAGGGGCAGCGAACGCTGTAAGGTAATCCCCCAACTAAAGAATAAGTCGCACTACTGGGTTAGAGCGCATACTCCCTAATCATTTCGGAGTCTGCATATACCGTAGTTTGTTTAGACTTGATAGTAGTCTGTCAGTGTTCGGTCTGTATTTTGTTTGAGTAGTTTGTACGCGTAGCGTAATATTTATTATTCAGAGTTTATGCGATTATCCGCAACATTCATTCCCCAAGTTTATTCCTACAGTAATTGTGTTTGTTATACATACCGTTATAGTTAAATTAACCCCGGTACTACACGGGCTGCTCGGCGTAGGTAAAGACTGGTGATTTTGTGCATCGGTCACTCCAGCAGATGCCGTGGTTCTTTTAGCTGTTCAAGTATATTTAATTACTGATTATCTGTTATACAAGTACTCGTACCTAATTTAGGGTTTAGTGTACGGTACTTTCCGAAGTAATTATTGTAGGCATTATATTTGTGTTGTAAAGTGGTTGATAGGCACATTCGATTAGCTCTATTAACTTCTAGGTAGGAACACTCCGTGATACATAACGTAGAACCTATAGCGATACGGCTATAGGTCGTCAGGCGGTGGTATTTTCCTATCTAGACAACGCAGTGTATTTACTACTACTTATTATTTCAAATACCGTAGTACCCTGTCCGCTGTAATAATCAGTTTTCTAACCCTTTGTTAGGCTGGTTTGTAGACTTCTTGTAAAATTACCCTAAAAATTCGTATTTGCGTTTTTGTAAATTTTTGCATTTATTTAGAGATTGTAATCTCACCCGAATTGTACGTAATTTGTAGTATTAAGTAACTTAGGTAAATTAGAATTATTTGTTTTAGTGTCCTATACGTAACACTTCACTGAAAGCGCTCC
>JAUCBJ010002621.1:0-38590 GCA_032718475.1 Nemertoderma westbladi | reverse complement strand
GGTTGACCACTAAGTTCGGCCTTTGGCCAAACATATTTATCCAGCCGTCAGACCAGCAGCCCAGCGACGCAACGACGCGTACAACCTACACCGGTCGGTATCCACTACTGTCAACTCAAAGTGGATACTGTCACAATTCCAATGGGTCGAATGTGATTATGAGCACACTTGAGATGCTAGCTATATAGCTATATGCTAGCTAATGTTGGAAATGATTTAAATCTACCAAGTGTTTACTTTGATGCCATCGAAAGACATCTATACAACCTTGATGCGACTCTTCTCCCTTTGGACATCACCTATAAATCCACAGTAGTTCAAGAAATCAAAAAGTTTAGTTCCTTGGGACAGTGGGAGGTCAAGCGAATTTTTCCGAGAGGATGGTTCTTAAATTTTCTAAAAACAAACTGTCATCTTTAACTTTATCAGACTAGGTCAAACATCCTCAGTGGATCAGGCGATTACAAGTATCTCCACTCGTTCACCACATCCCTGAATTGCAAGACACTGCAGTCATGTAATCTTTATATAATCAGAAAGATAAACATTCTGAGATATGGCAAAGAATTACTCAGATTGGGGTAATGATAACAGGACACAACCAACCCGCAGAAAGACTTGTCAGTGAACTCCATGAAACAACCAACTTTAAAAAGATATTTGTTAAATATGAAGAGCCAGCAGATAGGAAGAGAGTACGTAAACACATACCCAAGTAAACTTTCATCAAAAATTCATAAACATATATGGCAGTGATGACTGTATAAATTTGTACCTTGTTACTTTTTAATTGTTCTTTATGTGACTGGGGAGTCAATATACAATATACCAGTACAATTTCCTGTACATTTATATATATTTGTTTGTCAATGTAGTGCTCGATTGAATGTTTAATCCTTCCGAATTAGAAACTGATGTTGGTTGAGTTTTGTACATATCGATTTTTTTAATCTCTGTTTGGTTTTGCTTGTTCATTTGACATAATTATATATATATAATAGGCATAGGCATGATAGCGTGTCCTGTTCGCTTTCTCGGTAGTATTTTGTTAAATAATTTATTTACCTTATTATTTTTTATAGATACCATTATGCCAAAATGAAAGCAACCTAGTGTTTGCTCGTACTGCCAAGGGCGCTGTGGCAAGAAGTGGCACAAATGGACAACTTGCCCAATGCGCATCGAACATCTGCGGAAAGAGATATATGCCGCGAACATGGATGCTGGTGGAGAGTTGGAACTAGGTGGCGCTGCTGACCAACCCGGTATCATCGGTATTCATGTAGAGATTCCTGGAAGCGCTGATGTCCATCAGACTGGCCGTTTACATGTGGTGGAAGCCAATGTAAGTTTAATTTAACGTATATTAAATATTATTCTAAACATAGTCATGCTGTTTGTACGGCCTAGGAAACACACCATTATCTCCCACTGCCTACGTCCCTGTTTAGTAATATTTAATTGTCTTCCAATTTCTTTGGTAACCTTCCATTCTATTCTAAGTGTATATAACTATATAAGTGTATTATCCCCCCACCCCCCCCCCCCCCCCCCCCCCAATGGATTTTAAATTATCGACAATGTACGAAAAATTTTATCTGTTTTTGTTATTTGCAGTCAGTATAAGTACATTTCTCTCCATATCATAATCTTATACTGTTACTTTCTAGTTGGGACGCGAGATTCCCGAAGTGACAGTGGGACACCAGACTCCCACCTCTCCATCCTACGCCGACGCGGTGAGATCGCCTCCACGGCCAAGTACCTCTCCTTCGCTGCAACCTATCCCGATGGAGTTGGGACTCGAGACACCCGACGTTACGGTGGGACGCCAGACTCCCCCCACTTCTCCATCATACACCGACGCGTTGAGATCGCCTCCACAGCCAAGTCCTACCCGACCGCCTCAACAACCAACCCCAGTTAGTTTCATTTATGTGGACCTACTTTGTCATTTGATATTTTATTCCAGTGGTTTTCAAATATAGTTACTTACAGGTTCCCTATGGGGAGGTAATTATCAAGGGGCAGTTTAATTTAATATTTTGTATATATAAGTACAGTATTATACAAAATAGAACTAGTATCTAGCTCCCCTGCCGACTCACCCCCATGGTATCTACCGACTCTCCACAACGACCCCCCCTCCCCCGCCACACCACCCAGGGACGAGTGAGGACCTTGAGTTAATAAGGGTTTTTCCTGGATTAATAAAAAATAATTCATACTAAAAGTATTATCAAAAGAAAACACCAAAAATACAATACCAGCAATAATACAGAAATTCACAAATTAACAAAAAACTCAAAAAAAGTTGTATTTAATAAAAAATTTACTATTGAACTTTTAAATAATTACTTTTAAATAGTTACTTTAAATATCACTTTGATGAGCTTTAGTTTACACATGCTTTCAATTTTTAATCGAGCATGGTTTGGATGAGGTTAAGCATTTCGAAGCTACTGAGTTTCATAACTTCATTATATATGCCTGCCCTCTGATGGGTAGCTATCTTCCAGATCGATTTTTCATACATTTAATGTACCTTCACATAGCACTTCGAATTCTAATATCAGATGAATTATCAACGGATCCTAGATATTTAGCTTATTCAAGGAGTTTCATTTCAATGTTTCACGAGCAGATTGGTATTGGTATGCACATGTTAAAGAAATGTACAAAATCAAAGCGAATTGTTTTGATTCTAAAGGAAGCAGCTGGGAAGTACTTAAGTGAAATATATATAGCTGCTAGTTCAGAAGATAGCATACCGACAGTTGTTAAATCGAATACTGACATTCAACATCTAAAAAGAGGTTCTTGTATATTTACTACGAACCGTTTTTTATTAGTGGGATTGTTTTCAATTATTCCTGATGGTTTAAAATTACGTCTAAAATTACATGGACATATACTTGATTTTGTGATTCATTTGTTCCAGTTGCCATTTCCATGTCATATCAGTGGTTACGGTGAAGGTTTTTTCAAAATCGGAAAGGGATTATCTAATTTAGTGGTAAGAGATTGGACATTATGCATCTGCTTTCCAAGTACATATAATGGGCAACATGTTTTCTATGTTTCAATGTTGTGTAATTAATTATAGTCATATATATATTTAATTTTTTTCAGCACTTTTTTTCAGCTCGTTCAACCTAATTGGTTCGGACCACAGAATTGTGACTGCAGAGATCAGACTCAGTTTGACAGCCAGCAAACCCAGGACAAGCAAGCAAATCCACTATGACTGGGAGAAACTCAGAACTGAAAATGCTGTAAAGGATGCTTATACAGTAGAAGTTCAAAACCGCTTTGAAGCACTTCAGTCAATGGATGAAGACCAATCCACCGATTCAATATACCAGAATATAATAACAGCCCACAAGGAATCAGCTAAGAGGCATATCCCCCAGAAACCTAAACGAAAACAGTATGTGCCATGGCAAAACTCTGAGGTTACTTGTAAGAGAGAAGATCTTAAGATAGCCTACAAAGTTAAAACTGAACAACCAACAACCGAAAACATTAACAAGGTTGAGAAAGCTAAGGACGATCTTAAATTGGCCTACAACATCAGCCAGGAAAAGTACATACAGGATAAAACTGAAGCAATTACAACTGCTCACATACAGCAACAATCAAGACTTACCTGGCAAACTGTAAATGAGGTATCTGGTTGGAAAAGTTGTGCAAAGGGGCGCCTCAAAGCCGATCGATAGTCCTGAAGAACGTGTCGGGAAGTGGAAAAATCACTTCAGCAACTTGCTTGGGCAGCCACCAAACATCGAGGTCAGCCCTACAAGGAAAATATATGACAAGACACAACCTATAGAAACAGGGGACTACCTATAGAAACAGGGAAGCATTAAAAGCATGTCCAATAATAAAGCGAGTGGATTAGATGAAATCCCAGCGAAGGTGTGGAAAACCGGAGTGCTAAATAGACCATTATTGAATGTTTGCAACCGGATGTTAAAAGGGGAAAAGCCACCACCAATTTGGACTAAAGGTCAACTAAAGCCTCTCCCCAAGAAAGGAGACCTTGGCATACCAACAAACTATCGTGGGATCTGTCTGCTTGTGGTAGCTGCCAAAATATACAATAAAATGATTCTATATATGATTAGGCCTCACATAGAGAAACTACTGCGTAAGAGCCAAAACGGATTTCGACCAAGTAGATCAACAATAGCTCAAATACTTGCACTACGGAGACTGATTGAAGGAATTAAGTCAAAGAATCTCCCTGCAGTCATGACTTTTGTGGACTTCAAGAAGGCATTCGACTCCATCCATAGAGGTAAAATGCTTGAAATCCTAAGAGCTTATGGAATACCAGAAGTAATTGTTGCTGGCATTGGATTGTTATATTGTGACACAGAAGCGCAGGTACTCTCACCAGATGGTGAAACTGAGTTTTTCTCAATCCTGGCTGGCGTACTGCAAGGTGACACATTAGCACCATTACTATTTGTAATTGTGCTGGATTACGCAATGAGGACGGACACAAAGGGTGAAGATCTGGGATTCACACTTCAAGAATGCAAAAGTAGTAGATATCCGGCAACTACAGTCACAGACACCGACTTTGCGGATGACAACGCCCTGCTCTCTAATACGCTAGCAGATGCACAGCTTCTACTAAATGAAGTGGAGAGGGCTGCTAAGGAGGTTGGATTACATATAAATGCTACCAAGACCGAATTCATCCGAAGAGCCACATTTGTTTGTTCCTTTAAAGTCCGAGATGCTGCTAGCAACGTGTTAAGTAGAAATGTTTTGCCAGTCCCTCCGCGAGCCGATATAAACATGGCTAAAGATTGGTCTGTAAAAAATAATTATTTTCACAATTATGAATTAGATTTAAAAAAATGGGTTCTTTAAAGTCATTATTATTATCCACTCCTTCCTGCTGGTGCACATATTTTTCTTAAATTTATTGTACATATAAAGTTATTTATAAAAACATAAAAACACAGATAAAAATATGGCAAAATAACAACGTACTATTATTGATGTATTCCATCACTTGATTGTAAATAGCCAGTTGATCTTCATTTAATAAGGCGATTCTCCATTGGTGTTCTAGTACTTTTTCATCAAAGTCCAAACTTAGCTCATCCTAAATAAAAAACATTATTTGAACACATTAGGATTGTTGGTTCTTTCTAATGAAATTTATTATTATTACATCATAATATTCTTAGTAATACTATTCCAATCTTTGTTCTCAAGGGTGTCGAGTTCGATCCCATGGAGGGATATTTTAACAAAAACCCAAGCCTAATGAGCCTCTAGTTCTTTCTTGAAATTAGAATAATGAGGTACCATTATTTTTTGGAAAAAGTAAAGCATTGCGGCGCGAAGTATGTTTTACTTGACCTCTGAGGTCCATGTCCAAGGCCCAAGCTGAGACTATCTTTAATTACATTTTTTTAAAGTGTTGTCTACGCCTAAATGATTTTGCAAACGGATTCTAACCTGTATAATGACAGGGAAATGGGGTTGACTCTCTGAGAGTAGAATTATGTCAGGCGTATGTCTCCCTGAGTTGGAGTAGGAAGCCCAAAGTCTTTCAGTTGTTTATCTTTCTGCTGAAGTTTAGTTTGTATATCATTGAGGAGTAGAATTCGAATATCATCAACAGAGGAGTTCGGGAAGCGGCGGCTGAAGTCGTGAGTCCACTCGTGTTGATGTGCGTTAAACAATGCTAATGGATTAGAGGGATTGCAGTGAATTAGAATTACTACAAATAAACTGCGAATTGCAGGGCACAGTTTCATCTCATCAGCCTCCCTCAGAACACTATTTTATAATTTATGTATTATTTATATATTTTAAACTGGACTTTGGATGAATAACTCTATTACAAATTGAGCGAAAAAATGAACTCGCCACCACCAGCGGGGTTCGAAACCTTGTCTCCCAATAACCGTTCAGGTATGCAGACCACAGCAGAAACTTGCCTTCATGGTGTAGTGGTCAGCATACCTGAACTTTTATCGGGAGACTTGGGCCGCTTGTGGTGAGTTCAATTTTTCCCTCCATTTACAATAGAGCTGTTCATCCAAAGAAGGTCCAAAATAATTAATAATTTATACAATTTATAGATATGTTAATCATAAAAAGAAATATCCTTAAAACTTATTTTGCCCTTGCTATGGTTGTGGTTAAGTAGCAATCTAAGATAGAATTCATCCCCTGCTAGGGGATGTGCGGTATTTATTTATTTATTTATTTTATTTTAATCTGGGCCACTGACGCCCATAGAGATTACACAGATATAACTAGAACTATAGAATATTATAAAAAAAAAGGACAAGGATGTTCCCCCCAACCATTGTACTACTTCAATCAATGAATTTAAAAAGAACAAAACACAAGCAAACTTTAGTCAAAGAGAAAAGAAAATGAAGCCCTCACCATCTGGCTATAAAGCAAACTTAAGTCAAAGAGAAAAGAAAATGAAGCCCTCACCATCTGGCTATATATCTCCTCAGCTTCCGAATCTCCTCCTTCCTCCTCTAGTGCTACTTCCCCTGAGCCCAGGTCCACCTTCTTCATCGGTGGCCAGGCTGTCCTGTTGTTCAGGAATTGCGGCCCGTGCTGCCACAGTACTTCCTTCTTCAAGAAAGTAGGGCGTGCCACGCCCCTCGATAACAAGTCCGCTGGGTTCTCATCCATTGGGCATTAGTGCCACCTTTCCAATTCCGTCGTTGCTCCTATTTCGTCCACCCTATTTGCGACGAATATAGGGTATCTCGTCCTTTCATTGTGTAGCCAACCAAGCACTACCATGGAGTCCGTCCAGTAGTGGGTTTCCACTATGTTGGGAATAGCGTCCATCAAGGAGTTAGGGCTGTGGCCCTAACTCCTAACCTCGCAGCTGTCAACTCGAATTTCAGAACTGATGCTGAATCTGGCGGTGTCGACTTCGCTTTGCTGAATGCGAGTCTGGGCTTGTGAGCCCCCTCTCGTTGTACTAAGTAGAGTGCCGCTCCGTATGCCTCTAATGACGCGTCGGAGAACATATGTAGATCCAGATTCGTCATGTCCCCATCCGGGAAATACACACGTGGCATGCTCTATGTTCCCATCTGCTCTAAACTCTCTGTCCACTTGCACCACTGCTTGCTGATCTCTTCCGGTACCTCTGTGTCCTACTCGTCCTTTAGCTTGTATACCTTCTTAAGTATTTGCTTCCCCGTGACTAGTAATGGGGATGCTAGGCCTAAGGGATCGTATATCCTTGCTATGTACGATACATAGCCCCTCTTTGTGTGGATGTCCGCCCCCTCCAGGCTTAACTGGTACTTCAACTCGTCTGTCTCTCGGTTCCACACGATCCCTAATGCCTTCTGTTGGGACTCTACCCTTTTGTTCGCCATGTCCTGTCCCTTGGCTGTCGTGGGATTACCCATGGTCGACTCTGGCCTCCTATCCTCTATGGCTTTCATGAACTCTTGCGAGCTGGATTGGAACTTGGTTAGGTTAAACCAGGATCCTTTTAGGATGTCGCGAACCTCGCGCCCCGTATCCAGTAGTTCCTTAACCGTATTTCCAGACTCCATCCCGTCGTCTACATAGAAGCCGCGTCGAATCATATCGACGGCTTTGGCGCTATATTTATCTTCCTTCCCTTCTACCGTGTCCCTCACGGCCACAGTCGTCGTGAAAGAGGATGACTTGGCCCCCATATTCTGTACTACCATCTTGTACATCGGTATTGTTGTCGCCGTTGTACCATAGGAAGCGCTGACTGTCGCTATCCTCTTCCGTTACACGGACTTGGTTGAACATGCCTTCGATGTCGCAGGTGAAGGCGTGTTTCCCGTTCCTGAATCTGAGTAGGACCTCGATCCCTGAGTTATAGATATTGGGACCCTCCAACAGATAATCGTTTAGGCATTTGCCGTTGGTCTTAGCCGATGCGTCAACTACCATCCGCAGTTTACCTTTCTTCGGATCTAGAGCCACATGGAGTGGCAGGTAATAGGTCCTGTCCGTGTTTGGTTCGTCGACCGGTAACTCTACGGCCCATCCTTTCTCGACATACTTCCTAATCATCTTATGAATGTACTCATTCTTTTCGGGGATGCTGCGCGAAGGTCCCACGAACGTGTTTTATTTACCGTGTTAATCAGTCCAACGCTTCTTCTGGCCATTCCATTCTTTTTTCATCTTTCATTATATACCTTTTTTTCTTCTTTCATTACACCTTTTTTGTAAATCGATTTACCATTCCTGTATTGACAGTATTTCAAATGATGCACTTTTTCCGCTTCAGCAAAGAAGTGTGATTCAATATTTGGGCATTGAATAATCTTTTGATTTGGATGATTTTTTCGACATTTTCTTATATGTCTGACGAATCCTCTCTTGTGTTTCTTAATCATCTTGTGTTTCACAGATGATGGTCCAAAATAACCATTCAATGAAATATATACATTATAAATATCATTCCTATGTACTTTAGTCTTCACTTCATTATTCATACATATATCATCATGTCTCAAACGGTCCAGGAAATCACGTGGGTAGCCAGATACAAAACAATCAGTTAGATATCTGTCTCTCGCCTTATTATATTCAATAGTATCTCCGGTTAAACGCCAAAACCTAGTCAGTTTACCTTTCTCCACTGATTGTAAAAGGTGGTTACTATGGAAACTATTATAAGGTATTGGTAGTTTGTGGGATAAGGGTTTGAAAAATACACTAGTATTAATGAGTCCATTATTGGGGTTGTGTTTAAGGTTTAGGTCTAGGTACCAAAAGTAAAACCCAAAGTATTGCTACTATAGTAATAGTACTATAGTAATTTCCATATTTAATTTATTTTATTTATTTTATTTAATTGCCTACTTTAACCCTTTGCATACTGATTCAAAAATAAAGTGTCCTGCGAGAATCCTTATATTTTCACAGGTGTTATTTTCGAACTAAGTAAAATCTATATATAATACTTTAGTGCATGAAGCTATGGTAGACCAAAAGGAACATATTATTTTGATAAATTTTTCTGGGCCATTGCCCTTTGGTTGACATTAAATGTTTGACGTACTAGGTATTTCATGCAGCGCCATACATGACATACTTAGTATATCCCATGGGAATAGCAATAAAAATTGCAAACAATAGACAGACGGTATGGTGCAGCTACTCCTACTATAGGCCTACTAATATATTAACAGTATACCTACACCCTACACTATATAAATTAAAAGCTCCCTTCAGCCCTTGTAACAGTGATAATGTTTGAACTTCTTAGACACACAGCACCATATTCATGCATAAAACAATTTCAAAATATTACATAGCACAATAAAATATATAAATAAAGTGGCCTGGTTATGGCCTAAGGGATGGGGAGTCCTCTTGTATATAAAACTATCTCAGTATCTGCAGATCTAAGCTGATTACAGTTTCAGGCTAATATCTGAATATTGCCTGTGTAACAACACTGAAGTACTGCAACCCAGAGAAACAAATTGAATAGTAGCCAATGGCAGATTGGCTTTTGAATGTTTCATCCATCATTTAAGTGGAATGTAGGCAGGGTGGCATATTGTATTTGGAAGAGCCTACAACAACCAATATAACTATAATCAGAACCACACCTAGTGGATCAACATGTTGATTGGGTAGAATGGCCTAATATTACATACACATCAACCCAAGTCGTCTTTGCCTCAGCTTTCATTTTGTTATTGAATAATTTATTTTATGGAGGTTTGTTTGTGCAGCAAGTTGGAGGCAGAGGGAATGTAGTGTCTAACTCTAATATCAAGATTGCTAGGGCTGATATGATAGGTGGTAGGTTGAGTGGTCTAAGAGATCACAGAGAGGGAGTGAGAAAGTAGGAGGTGGGTGTGGGCTGTGGGGGAATATTATTTTTATATATAATATATATAATAAATTGATGTGGCAAGTTGCAAAGAGGGGGGGTAGAGTGGGTAAGAGTTTGATACTTCAGGGGGGGTAAACGCTATCGTAATATAATAAATAATAATAATAATTGAGGCACAATAATTGAGATTAATGATTGCACCAGGGTGCCCAGTGTTACAATTTTAAATCTATGAATATGTTAACATTCTTAGGTGACTGTTGGAGTCAAGAACACACTTCCCTTCTCCTACAACCCACAGCACCTACAAATGGATTCGTGATGCTGGGCCGTGCTGTTTGTTTCATCCTAGCATTTCGTATTTTATTTTTGTCAATGACATCCGAGTTTACATTCAAATCAGCAATAGTGGCAGAACAAATAGCAGCTGTAGCCCGATCACTAACCTCATAACGATCAGCAATTTTGGAAATACTTGGTTACAAACATGAACTCGTACTCTTCTTCCGTGTTTCTATTTCTACTGATGTAATATCATGCCTCGAAAGTTCAACAATATAAAAACACTATCATTGTCACCTGTGGAGGAATATTCAGATATCAATCGCCACATCTTCTTCCGGGCAATATGGTTCAATATCGCATTCATTACCGGTAATATTCTCGTTCGAAATACTTGGGCTGACACTGTGGTGAGTTTTTTCATTAGCTTTCCTTCGAACCATTTTAGAGTGTAGTTTTCGAGTTGCTTCTCTGTCTATTGACGACATAAACATTAATCGTTTATTGCGCTGATCACACAAAAAGTCCCATTCAAGATCAGGAACTTTTTTGTCTCGGGGACAACAACAATTGCGTTGAATTCGACATTTGCAGGCAGCAACATCAAACAAGAGTGACAACTCGTGCTTATAGTTTGTAAATTGCTTTACCGTATCCTTATTGTCCCTCCGAGATAGTGGGATTTTTTGAAGTTTCTTACTGCGATTGAATAGCTCGAATAGGCAGCTACCAAGTCGAGTGACCGATGAAACAGTTGGTATTCCACCAGCCTTTGCCCATATTTGTAGGATTGCTGCAGCACAACTTCTCATCTCTTGTCTAGTATTTGAGGTACCATTTTGTTTTTGTTCACGTAAAAATAGTATGTGCTTCATGCACTGGAGAGCTGTCGGCAAAACCGTTGCATTTGTTGGATCCAACTGACAAGAAGAACCAAAGAATTCGTTCAATGTTGTAGACCATAACATTATTAGTCAATTAGGCCTCATTAGCCATATTATAGCTGTATCAGTACAAACAATCCTCTATTTAGGCATAGTAAATACCGGTACACAAATGATCAATAAATATTCAAAAGCAGTTTAAATTTACCTCCAAAACGTCATTTAAACAGCAGATATTCTTTAGGATAGTGAGTAAGTTAAAAACCTATGTCAGAAATTAAGTATAAGGATGTTAATTAAACTGTGTGCCGAAGCTTTTTGTTTCGAAATTTTTTCACTTAGAAAATTACTGCTGACATTGTTGTGCTTTGTGCATGGGTTAGCAGTGTCTGTTAACCAGATTAAAGAATTTAATTAATTTTTGAAAATGTAAAACTTTCTATATTTTAATAGGAAAACAATCAAACTTAAACAATTTTATGGTTTACAAGCTGTTGAAAAGTGCTGTTTTTTGAAAATTTCTAATAAAAGTATATTTATAAATATCATGTGCATGGGTCAAATGGGATTGATTGTTTGATTGATTGATTCCAGCCCCGGGTACCTCCCGTTCGCTGTACACCAACACCGTATTCGCTCCTTGTCATTGGTCCAGCTCCAGGAGTACATGTACAGTACACCCTGTTCGCCATATTCGCTGCTCCTTGCCATTGTCCCGCCCCCGGGTACCTCCCATTCGCTGTATACCCTATTCACTCCAACTCGTCATTGTTCCGGCTATCCGGGTACCCCCTGTTCGCCGTATTAGCCCCTCCCTTCCGTTTCCGTTGTCCCATTTACTTACCGTATTCGCTACTCCTTGCCATTGCCCCAAGTACTCTCCGTTCTCCATTTCTGGGATATTATTGCATCTAATTAAGCTGGTTTTGAATTTGAGTCGTGAACCCCATTGCTCAATTTCTTCTTCCAACACAGATCACAATATTATTATATTAACCCCAAGATGTATCTTCCTTTGGCAAGTTCATTATGCATTCCAAGGATGGCAATGTACGGCCAAAGCAAGAAATACATCTTGGGAAGGTATATATTATATTTTATGCGATCAAGAACATAAAGGTTGGATAAATTCTGGCATATGATTGTAATGATAGGAGATCTTGCGCTGCAGTTGCAGATTTCTGCAATGCTTGATTTGTAGCAGCAAGAAGGTACCTAAAAGTAAACATGACATTTTGAATAAATCAAACAATAAGATAATTTATTATCTTTTAGGAAGTGTACAAATTACAAAATATAAGAATAATTGCTGAAGTAATTAATAAATAATGCCAATAATGACACAATACTTTTTTATAATAAATATACCTAATAAAATTAAATGAAACACTAAAAAAATAATTAAATACTGAACTGTAGGCCTATGTATAAGTTTCATTTGTATTCATTCATTAATTTACTTAATTAATATAAAATATAAAAATGAATAAAATAAAATTAAAAATAAAAATAAACAAAATAATTAAAACTATTTAATGCAGATTATGGAAAACATTATAATTGAGGAACATCCCTGCAAAAGGAGGTCCTTCATTGAATTTAACAAAATGTGAAACCCCAGCAAATGTACAAACATTTCCGCAGAGAAAAGGTTCGACAAAATGATAGTATTGGGAGATGTCGGTGGTAGTATTGCCCTCCTATTTACCATATCCTCGGCGAGGTCTGCAAAGATTCTTAGATTTGATGACGTAGGGATGGATCGACATTGGCCATTTTGGAGCCCGAATATAACAGGGCATTTTTCATACGGTTTCCGATACTTCCAGCAAACACCCCATTCCAGGCAAGCCTCTTCACTGCGCTCATCACTAAGAAATTAACATTCAATCTGTGTATGGACTTTTCTGTTTCTGGACTGGTCTGTTTCGTCTGCAATTATGAACCTTCCAAAACCATCTGATAGGATATTCATGGTGTATAATATTCTATTACCAATATTCGAAGGCATCGCGCATAACTCAAATGTGGGTTGTAGCTGCAGACGCGATTGAATGTAACATAGATCCGGATGTCAAAACGGATCTGGCTTGCAGCTTTGATATCACTTGGCAGTGAAGATGCCATAAAGGGAGTCAATGGAGTTGCAGGCCATGAAATTGAAATGAAATACGCAATGAAATTAAATGATTCTCTGACAAAATATAAGATTTCGGTATGCAGTTAGCCCGTGCAGCAAAAATAATGATAATTGTGGGGCGAGCCACGAAGTTGGCGGAGCCTTAGCGAATTGACACTGTTAGGGGGTGGGTCAATTTATGCAAATAGTTGTCGTCGTCGTCGTCGTCGTTGTCGTCGTCGTCGTCGTCGTCGTCGTCGTCGTCGTCGTCGTTGTCGTCGTCGTCGTCGTTACGATTTTGACATGCTAATAACTTTGTCGGATTTAAAGCTGCCAAGTTGAAAATTTGTAGGTATCAATATGAGCAAAAGTTGAGATTTTTGAGAGACTTTCAGACACCATCAGTGCAATGGTCTCCCGCTAGAGGGCCACATGTCTAAACATTAAATGCCCTCCCATTTCTTTGCTTTTAATCCGTTTAAGCTGAAACTTGGCAGATATGTATTAGACCATTAGCTGTGACTTTCAAAGGAGGCGAATCCATCTGCAGTTCTCCAGTCTGCCGCTAGAGGGCCAACGTGACTATTTGCATAAATTGACCTACCCCCTAACAGTGTCAATTCGCTAAGGCTCTGCCAACTTCGTGCTGCGCGAAGTCCCCACTTCGTGTATTTTTGTTATGATGGTATTGATAATAGTATAATGATAATTATATTTTTCATTATAATGGCAAAGTCTCAAAACATCATTTTTTACCAGTTATAAATGCATTTTATTCTTAAATTGTCACTTTTTCGCTCGAATGTACTCGCTTGAATCAATTAGTAAGCATTGCCTTGATTTTACTTTAAAGTAAAACATTTTTGGTCGAATTTTTTAAATTTTATTACATGTGGTGAAATAGAATCGACGTAGAAAAGGTTTGAAAGTTTTTTTTAGCAAAATCCATTCACACACTCAAAAGTTATTGCAACTTTAGTGTTTGTAAGACGAACTCCAAAACGGAACTCAATATCCAATATTGGTTTATGTAGTTAAGCGGCTCTCTAGTTACGTAATAAATATTCGAGAACACTAAATTATTTTAACATTGAGTAAGGCAACATCGGGAGTTGAAGAGTACCTCATAACTCAGCTGGCTGCTGAGCTCCGCCTCGGAACTGACAGACCAATTGGGAGGGTAACAAGTTGTGGGGTTGGGTTGATCTCTAACTGCAACCGATACACTAACAGGAGCAGAGAGCAGTTGAGATTCCCCTCTATTTCGACGCTGATCCACTTCAATATGATGGTCGCAATGCCACCCATTGGTTTCTGGACGATGACACAGAAGATACCGCAAGTGAGCGTTGCTGTCTATTCCAATAACAATTATTGAATTTTTACTGGTTGAAGAAACGGCACCTAAAGATAAATCTACTCCTGCTTGGAGTGCGGGTGTCATTGATGGAAAGTGATCAGGAGTGATGAAGTGATGGGAAGTGATAAACTGGGAATATCTACTGCCAACTGCTATAGACTCCTGCCCCAAAATTTGTTGTACAGCAGGCCTGTTATTTTTATCTAATATGGCTATTTCGCACCGGTAACAAAAACCGTTTAGTGTAGCTCTAGCTAATGTTAAAAAAATCCCACATGATTCACAGTTGTTTCTATTTCCCTTCCTGCGTGGCATTTTATAAGTTTTTGGATGAGTTGTGGCATCAGTTCATAGGAATGGCCTTGGAAATGCGGTAGTTTACTGCGATTGATAATAGGTGGTCCAATATATAGGGTTTAGTTTATTTCGCATTGTTCGTTCATGATGTAATACGCTATAGACAATCTAAAATAACTCGAGATCTACAGTATAATGACTCTAACTTCCTATTATACTATCATAAAAACTTTGTATAAATGGCTAATTAATTAACATTAAATTTATTGGACCGTACGAATTCAAAGTGAATAAAACACACAATAATAATAATTCCCACTAAGTAACAAAACACACTAATACCACACCTAATAAATAGACTATAAGAACAGTAAACGAAAATAATACACACTGTTTAGGTATTCATCTTCTCTCACCTCTTCAATGTCAGATGTTGCAAATACTGATAACACGAATAACGGTATATATTTCAATACTTGTCAATAGTAATATATATAATTCAGATAACTATTTTATATCTGTACTGTTGAGCAAACTCTACATAAATTCAAACCTGTGTATCGCCGGTAGTGCTGTTGCTGTGCAAGTGTTGACGTGCTTGTTGCCACCGGTCACGTGGTCAGCCGGTACCGGTAGTAGGGTGGTACATACGGTGCGCACTACAACGGCAGTACAGCAATATGGTGTACCGTGCCAATGACTGAATGATTAGCGGTAACTATCTAAACTATTACTGTATTATATTATTATTACCGGTGCTGGTGTCACAAGGAAATCAGCCCCCCCTAGAATATGCCCCACGGGGCATTATTTCCTAGGATATTATGTCCCCCCGGGCAATTTTTCCTAGGAAATTTAGCCCGGGGGGGCATTTTCTCCTTAGGAAATAATGCCTCCCCTCAGGAAAATTAGCCCCCCTCAAAAGTCTGAAAACTGGTACGATACCGGTCTGCTGGTAGCCACATTTAATCTACCAACTGCAGAACTTGTAATAGTTGGAAGAATAGTACGGTACCGGTCTGCCGGTAGGTAAGCAGGTAAGGCAGTAAGGGATGTAGAACAGCATACTGAAGTATCTAAGTCAGTAGGCTACTGTAGTAACTACTGGTATAACAGCAGTGCGAGTGTGTGGTGTTGTGTGGGCGCCGGGCAGCTCCAAGCTTTTTTAAGTCTAACCTGCTCCTTTCCCTGATTTGGTAAAGTGATTGTTTATTGTTTTGGTTAGAAAATCCCGCCTCTGTAACCTGCTCCTTTCTCTCAATTGGTAATGATATCGTTTATTGTTTTGGTTAGAAAATCCTGTCTCTGTAACCTGCTCCTTTCCCTGATTTGCTAAAGTGACTGTTTATTGTTTTGGTTAGAAAATCCCGCCTCTGTAACCTGCTCCTTTCCCTCAATTAGTTAAATGATCGTTTATTGTTTTGGTTAGAAAGGCCTGCCTCTGTAACCTGCTCCTTTCCTTCATTTGGTAAAGTGACTGTTTATTGTTTTGTATAATTTTTGTAAGTTTTAGTAGTAATAAGTTTTGTTTATTGTATAATTCAGGGGGGGCATAATTTCCTAAGGGGGGGCATTTTTTCCTAGGGAAATTTGCCCGGGGGGGCATTTTTTCCTAGGAAAATATGCCCCCCCGGGCACATTTCCCGGGGGGGCATATTTTCCTGTTACACTGGTACTGGGCTAATTAGGCCTCAACTATAATCACCGCAAGGGTTGGCGGAGCCATGTTTAATTAGATTACATGATATGGTATGTCTGCAGTGTATGGTACCTGCAGAATTGCAAAATTTCTTATATTCTATAGTAATAATAATTTAACGCGTTTTAAATTTGGATAAATAAATTTATTATAACTGCAATAACACTGATGCTGCACGAAGGCCCCACGCTTGCCTATCTACTTGGAAAATTTTCAAACTTTTGCCAAACAACATGTGTATCAAGTTTGAATAGATTTCAAGAAGGATTGGCCGAGTTATTAACGTTTAAAATAAAATACTGAAAAAAAAACGAGACAGAACGACAGAACGACAGGTTGATTAATGGTACCACTACGCTAAGGCTCACTCACTTCGTGGCTCGCCCCACATTAATAATTATTTTTATTTCAAAAATTAGTCAAAGTCAAAGTCTTTGGGGAGAGCCACTTTACTAGGAGGGCTATAACTCCTGGGTGAAGGGTGCAATACAATTGCATCAGAAGGTTTAGGGTTACGGTCAGTGTCTCGTCCATTTCGATCTGCTTCTCCTCGAGCTGATTTTCCTCCGCTTGTCGTTGGACACGCTCGTCCAAAACTCTCGCAGAGAATAGGGTTGTCTAAGCTCGATATCTTCTTAGAGATTCAAGATTTCCCAATCGAACTGAGATAAAGCCAATTCGTTTACCGCTTGGACTTGCTGTTATAACTTACGTTTATCTGAACAAACGCAGGTTTCCTTTCTGATCTTTGTAGAATAGCGTTTAACTCGTTTCGTACAACGCTCTCCTTCACCTTGATGAAGGGTTGTATCGCGTTAAACTGGGACGACCACACGGTTGAATGGTGATATTAGGTGTCCGCATCCCAATCCGGCTAGGTAAGATGGGCGGCTAGCTAGAAATCACTGTCAGAGTGTTACCGATTAATTGTTAGGGTAGCACTAGATCTTTGAACAGTGAATACAGTCCGCGAGGATCCGCGACACCACCAGAATCGCAAGTCTGAGGTCCAACTAAAGAATGAGGAGGTCTGACCGAGTATTCCGGAACTCTGATCGTAGGTGTACTTAAGGATCGTCTGAGTTGAGCGAGCGTAGGTGATATGTCGAACAAGTTTCGCTCGAAACTCCCATAGATATATCGTGTAAAACGGTGTTTAGCGCAACGTTTCCGTGGATGTTTGTGTCTTTCCGTTTATTAGTTGGGTCTAGGGTATTTATCGTAATAATACCAAAGACGCACGTCTGGTAGGGGAAACGCGGATGATATTTATTTGTTGTTACAATGCTTCTATCAAGAATTCGTGATTATGTGTAATTACGTTATATGTAATTTTGAAGAGTCGAACATTGTCCCCCCTTCTTCATCTGCTCCAAAACTACTTGATTTCGACCATCCAACAACATTCAATTGTCCATTATAGTGTTGGATTTGGTGAGTCACATGTTGCCGCACTTGGTGATTTGTTAATGTCTGAGTTTTTGACTAAATAAAAAAAAGAATTAAAAATAATTTATCACGTAAGGAAAAACATAATATGAACCGTTTCCGTAACAACCCTTAAAAATGTGGCAATTTGCCGCAATATTAATTCTTAATAATTTACAACCATACTCTTGAAGGTGGCAATATGCCGAATTTATATTATAATTTTTAATATTTTTAATCTTAATTTTATCTAATTTTTAATTACCAAATTTTATCTGGAGATTTAAAATAACCTATTGCCTAAATCATTATTAAAACTTTTTTTAGCTTTGAATCCGTCGCATAGTTATGTAATTTATATTTTCTAAAAAAATACATTAGTAACCATTAATTTATACAGCAAGACTTAAAGTGTAAGAAAACTGTCTAAACTTACTCCTTGAAGTTGCAAGTCGTTCATTACAATGGAAAAGGGCTCCATTGTATCCGTTATGGTTTTCATCTGGATTTGTTTCCGTGGTACACTCAATACATAAATTTTTATTGGCGACTCTTCTACAACGACAATGGGAGTCCCCCCAAACAACTCTCTGTGGTGTGCTGGTTCTATAAGTCTAACCAAATCGCCTACCCCCACACTCTTATTGAAGAAAGAAAGAGTCTCTTTGTGTCCTTTGTTAAATACACAGAACAAGTAGCCTGTGACAATGTCTCTGCAATAAATATAATATTTATAATAACACACAAATAGTATTCAAATATAAATAAAATAATTCCCTGATAATGGACACAATGCAATACAGAAAAAGAAAATCATGAAACATCACCACACATCTAATATAAAACCAAATCAGAACATTATGTTCAAAGCCACGTATTTTGTTTCTACGTAATTGTGTTCTAACAGAACATTATGTTCAAAGCCACGTAATTATGTTCTAACATAACATTATGTTGAAATCAACATAATCGTGTTCTAACTGAACATTACGTTCAAAGCCATGTCATTGTGTTCTACTGAACATTATGTTGAAAGCCAAGTAATTGTTTTCGAACAGTAGTTTATATTTAAATCAACGTAATTGTGTTATAAGTAGTATATATTTATATGACACTGTATCAAGGTCACCCATAGCCCATCATTACCATCCATTTCTACTCCTTCCTCCAATCAGAAGCCACCATTTAACCATTAGCAGTGGTCGTTATTATTTCAACCAATCAGATGTCAGCATTTTAACCGTAACCATGGCAACTTCTCAAGTTCCCGCATCTTCCGCTAGAGGTGTTATTAGTCACCCAACGCTACTCCTTCCTCCAATCATAAGCCTTTATCTTACAGGTGTTCGTGTGTCTACACTTAGCATCAGGTAACTTCTACTATTTTTCAAATCGCTATTTTTCAGCAACCAGTATTTCCATATTTACCAACCTTTATTTTACAGGCGCTAGGGGTGTCTACAGGTAACGTCTACTATTTTTTCAAATCGCTATTTTTCAGCAACCAGTATTTCCATATTTACCAACCTTTATTTTACAGATGCTAGGGATGTCTACAGGTAACGTCTACTATTTTTTCAAATCGCTATTTTTCAACAACCAGTATTTTCATATTCACCAACCTTTATTTCACAGGCGCTAGGGGTGTCTACAGGTAACTTCTACTATTTTTCACCAGTAACTAAATTTAATTTTGCAATTTTTCAGATAACAAAATATTCAACCGGGTTCGAACTCGGGACCGTTATAACTCCCCACATTTCTTCACTCACTCTCCCATCCAACCACGAGAGAAAAAGGCGATAAATATCCGAGTTATACTGTAGCCTGACCTATTTTGCTTCATTTACTGTTATTATTTACTTTCTATTGGTTACATGACATACATATTGACACGTGTTCTTAGTTGATTGGTTGTATATATATATATATATAAAATGATCTGTATAAATATATGAATAGAATAAAAAAATATCATTAATATTTATTTATCTGTCTTGTCGCTGTTATTTAATTGTTATTATATAAAATAATAATAATAATAATAATGTCTTCTGATACACCTGCGTCTGTAATAAGACATACATTTAATACTGTAGATAATCTTACTTGTATTGTTATTGGTAACACTATTTATTGTCCTTCACAACCTAATTTTAAAATAGATATTTCTGAACAAGCAAGAAAAGAACTACGATCTATTGATATTTTTGGTGAGGTAGATTCTACTAATTACCTTTTAGATTACAAAGAAGAAGATGATTTAGATAAATTCACAATTTTATCAATGTCAGATAACTTTATTGTTATTACTCAATATAGTGGTAATATAGCGAGCAATAAATGTGAAAAGTTTGAGATCAAATTAGATCGTAAAAATGCTTATGAAATTATGGCTTTGTTTATTGTTATTATTTCGAAAGAAACCCTTGTAACCACTGATGAAACCGATGACAATGAAGATGATTATTGACTCTTTCAGCTATATTATAAATATTTTATCAACATTTTAACGATTTTGGTTTGGTTATTTAAGAAAAATGGATATATTAATAAACACAAATTGTAGTATTTGTTATTCTAATTTAAAACATCTTGATTGTTACATATGTGTTAATAAGCATGGAACTTGCGTGACATTTATTGATCAATATGTTGAAATTAATGATTGTACTAAAATTTGTCCAATTTGTAGAGTACAGACACTTTGCAGAGTAAACAAGTTATATAATCCATATTATTGGAAAGAGCTGTGGAATTCTATCTACATTTCAGGAAAAAGTAACGAACCTAACGAGTTATTTTCAATATCACAGAATATTTTTTATCAATATATAGTGAAAAAAGGCGGCTTTATGGTACCTTGGTTGTTTGATGAAGAACATAAAAATATCACAGTAAAATTAAATAAGAATTTGCGTAGTTTTGATATTTACTTTAAGACATATAAAGATGAATCATCTTCAAGAGGTATAAAACCAAAAAAGTATTATTTGAAACTTGATGAAGGTATTCTTTGCAATGATTTGTGTATAAGAGTAATTCACACTTTGACGGAACATACTCTAAGTCATATTTCCAGTACTAAATGCTACGGGCGTGGTATAGAACGTAAATTTCAAACTAAGAAGTATAACGAATTTATACGATGTCACCGCTATCTCACTTGGTGTGGACATTATTTAAATCGAAAACAATGTCTGTTGATTGCAGGTATACGATTACACAATCTTTTCAAATAAGGTAATAAGTAGAACGAAAGATTGCCATGATAAATATACTAATACTACAGTTGTACATACTTTTTGTTGTAAAATGCTGTATTTTTGTGAATTGTTACATATATACATAGTAATGGTGATGATGGTTCTTTATATTATATTATATTATATTATATTATATTATATTGTTGATATATCTTAATAATAATAAATGGCTGACTTTAATTCAGGTCCTTATAATTTAAACTTTCAAATGGGAATGAGTATGATAATTTCTGGCCCGTCTGGTTCCGAAAGTCTACATTTGTTGGCAATTTAATTAAACACAAGAATGGTTGTTTCAGCGAACCCCCCTTGCGAGTATTGTATTGTTACGGGAGCAATCCCCCAACTATTCCTGGTATTACTCACCTTTACAAAGGTTTGCCTGAAAATATAGATAGTTTAGTGAATAGTCGAGATTTATTAATTATAGATTATTTATTAACAGAAACTGAGTCTAGTACAGCTTTAACTGTATTGTTTACTAAGGTTGCTCATCATTCCAATATATTTATTTGTTTCATAATGCAAAACATGTTTTACGGTGGGAAGCATAACCGCACAAGATCAATTAATAGCCATACCTTAGTATTAATGAAAAATCCGCGAGACAGTTTATCAGTTTTAAATTTCGCGAAGCAGATGTTACCAGGGCAGACCAAATTTTTAGTAGATTCCTATCAAGATGCGACTATTGAACCATTTTCGCATTTCTTAATTGATTTCGACAGGAAACACCCGAACATCTAAGATTTAGATCAGATATATTTCGTAATCATAATTGTTACATTAAAAATTACATTGACTATAAACGTAGCGAAAATAATAATAATAAGAATAATAATTAATATTTTGTAACAATTTTCAATAATGTTGCAACAATGAATAGAATTGTGCAGAAATATCGTAACGAATTGGAATTTCTACGTAGCGCCACCCCTCAACAAAGAACTTATTTTATTAACCATACCGCGAGTAACGAATTAATACGGCTCATTGTAAATACCGCATTAAATGTTCTAAAAGGTAACGTACAATTGACCCCTCATTCATTTAGAAATATTCGCCGTTATAAAAAGGTATTAAAATCACTCAACCGCAAAACAAAAAATATATCAAGTTATAGAATAAAGTTAAGCAATCAATCTGGAGGCATACTACCGTCTCTAATACCCTTACTCGGCATTGGTGCGAAACTCGCCGCGAGTGCTGGTGCTGCCGCCGCTGGAGCGGCTATTGTGAAAATAATTAACCATGGATGGTAATAATGGTTAAAAAGGGAGTAACATTTAGAAAATTATATTTAGTATCGAGTAAACCGTTAGCTACTGATTTAAAACCTCAAGATATACCTACCTAGAGTAAATACTACAAAAAGAAAACCCTTCAAAACATCAACTTCAAAGAAAATAAAAAAATTTCAGCTGTTTTTACGGTGATGCCCTTTATAAGAGATTTGAATATACATATTACTTGCGGTTGTCGAAAAGATGCCACGCAAGATGAGACCGATTTTAAGCCAAAGCTTAGACAAAAAACTGTTAAGAATTTATTTAGATCCTTCATCCCCTGCGGGTTTTGCAAGTATCGCAAAATTAGCAAAAGCTGCAAACATCAAACCAACTCAAGCCCAGAAATGGTTGAGCGGGCAAAAGACATACTCCCTTCACGCACCACGTAGACATCATTATCCAACATCTAAAATATTTACGGGAGGGTTAAAAGATATATATATGATAGATCTGGTGGATCTGGATATGCAGCAATATAAATCACAAAATAATAATTATAACTATATATTAACATGTATTGATGCCTTTAGCCGGCTTGCTTTTGCCTATGGTATGAAGACAAAAACAGGTATTGAAATTATTAGTATATTGCAAAAAATATTCCAGAAGGGTAAACCAAACAGAATCGCGACTCATCAAGGTTCTGAGTTTCTAAATAAATCTTTAAGGAAATATTTAGATACTATTGGTGTACAGTATTACGTAATGTACTCTGTGAATAAGGCGGCTATTGTCGAGAGATTCAATAGAACATTAAAAACAAAGATGTTCAAAATTTTCACGCAACGGGGAAATAATGTTTGGATAAAAATTTTACCGAAGTTTATCTTTGCTTATAATAGGTCATTTCATAGGACTATACAAATGACGCCCATTGAAGTTAATAAATTTAATGAAACTGAATTAATTAATAGATTATATGGGAAATATAGACAGATTAATCACAAGAAAATAAAATTTAAAGTTGGAGATACAGTACGATTATCTATCGCGCGTACTGCTTTTGCTAAAGGCTATCGAGAACAATGGACACGTGAATTATTTATTATTCATCGGGTCAGATTGCATAGAGTACCAGCGGTAATGTTCGATATTAAGGACAGCGCTGGTGCTATAATAAATGGTTCATTTTATTCTTACGAACTCCAAAAGGTCCACCCGAATAGTAATATTTATCTTCCGATTGACAAAAATATTGGCAAACTTAAAGAATGTGTACGCAATAGGATAAAAGAATATTTAGTCCGATTCATTGGATCCAAAAAACAGTCGTGGGTACAGCATATTCAATAAGTTTAGGTTTATACTGTATATTAATTCATTTTGGTCACATATGACCGTAATTAATCAATATTAACTCGAATGATATTACTATACTATACTGTAAGTCTAATATCTATAGTTCATTCGCTTTAAATAAAGCCAGTAAAATATTGATCCATCACATATACTGTAAGCGGCAATGAACGCGGTGACAGATGTCTATAATTTAACATTATACTGTATGTATAAGGAGTCAAGTAGAGAGAGCTTAAGCGAATAATGGTCACATATGACTGTAATTAATATTAATATTAATTAATATATTAACTGAATGATATTACTATGCTGAAAGTCTAATATCTATAGTTCATTCGCTTTAAATATTGATCTCTCGCATATACTGTAGAAACAATGAACGTGGTCACAGATGTCTATAGTTTAACATTATACAGTACAGTATGTACAATGGAGTCAAGCAGAGAGAGTTTAAATAATAATAACGGCTGTAGATACATATATCACTCTACTTTCAGATAGCTCATTAAATACATACCCCAATAATAACCCTAGCGAGTTTACTGTTGATTTAGCCGAAGAATTATATATTGGTCCAAACGCTAAAATTGGGCTTGCCGAGATTCAATATCATGCAACATACAGTAATATTACTCTGCAAACTCAAATCTCGCTGTCAATCGGGGTAGATGCAAAAGATGCCAAATTATACAGTCTATTTCCTGGTATGCATAGCTCTATTCGAGTAATTATTGATGATATAAATAAACTGTTTAATTCTGAAGCGAAATATAGAGATTTCGAATTCATTTTTAATACAAATAATTCTAGAATTAAATTTAAATTTCCTAAAAAGTTGAAAAAAATACAATTAAGTCTACGCGTTGATTTAATACAAATTCTAGGCTTAAAACAATCATTGGATCAGAATCATCCAGGTATTCCGAATTGGGATATATACAGTACCACTACAGTGGATGAATTAAGCAATATAGAACAGCCGATATTAATTTTAAATTATAGTGGACCAAAAATTTCGGCAATTGGGATTTTAGATTTTCCAAATCCTACGAATGTAACTCGTAATAAAGATACAATCTTCATATATACAGATATTATTAAGAGCTCATTTGTTGGTGACGCTTTAGCTCCGCTCTTAAGAACCTGTCCTTTAACACCATTAAATCGAAAATATATTAATCACGAATACGAGAGCATTTGCTATTACCCTTTGTTGAATAAAAAACTAAAAACAATCTTAATTACTTTACATGACGGCCAAGGCGAATTAATTAATTTCAACGGTGGTTGCACTGTTATAACACTTAAGTTAATACGCAATGGTGGCGATGGATGAATTCTATGTTAGGCTACCAAGTAACTCGTGTCCAATTGATTTTCCCCGTAATACCGGTAGCAATTATCAGATTAATTTACATGGTGCCTTACCTATAAATCCAAACGAAAACTGGGTGGTTGGTATAAAAAGTATATTTTACTTAGCCATGTTACCGTCCATGTATAACAATGTAGAGAATGTTATTTTATTAAAAAAAGGAAAACAAATTTTGAGGATACACTTCCATCCGGTTTGTTCTACAGTATTAATGACATTATAGATTATTTTAACACTGGAGCGTTGAAAGATAAATTACAAATAGTTGAAAATACTCAGCAAAATAGGTGGTAATTTATTTTAGGGAAAACTGTGCGAGAGTTATTTATAGGTCAACAATTAGCCTATTATTTTGGAATTACTGAAAATAATCTCGGTGCGAATTTAAATTATTTTGAAGACGAAAAATAATATAAAGGGTTATTTAATAAAGATTATCGGAAATGAAGAAAAAGCTTACCAAGTGGTATTTTTATATCCTCAACCACCCAATTCTATTCCAGAACCTAAGTCGAACATGTACGTGACTACTAATATAATTGAAAATGAATATATTAATGACTTTGGCTTAGCTTTACTTCGTCGTGTGGCGATACCTGATGACGTGAAATATGGTAGTGTAATAAATAAAGAATTTTCTAAGGATACAATTCATTATATCCCTGTAAAAAAATCATATAAGATAACATACATTCATATTGAAATAACAGACAAAGAAGGAAAAGATTTGAATTTTGAATACGGTACAACTTCTATTACCTTATACTTTAAAAAAATAAATTAAAATGGATTCCGATTTATTTCAAAGATACAGTAAACCTCAATATGGTGGTGCAGACTCTAATCGTGCTGTTTTTAAAGGTGGTAGAATTACGAGAGGCTCGACGCAAGTTCCTGTTTTTCGAGGTGGTTCATATATTGACCCTTACGGTCAACAAATTGGTGCATTTGGTCCAAACTTAAAACAACGTCGATTTCAATGTTATCGCGGAGGTATGCGGACAAATCAACATGGGGAAGGTATATTTACAGATGCTTTATCTACATTGAAAAAATTTGGTAAGCCATTAGCAAAAAAAGTTTTACAAAAAGCTTTACCATTTACCACAAAATTTATGAGACAACACGTAATACCAAAAGGTAAGCGGGTCTTACATCAGCAGGCTAATACGGTTATTAATAAAGCATTAAAAAAATGAAACCATCAACAAGATCGGTTGTAGAAAAAGTTTATAGAGATTTAAAGCGACCAACTAAACCAATGTCTATGAACATACATCATCGTCATAGTAAAAATAGAAAAATAAAAAAAGGCAAACTGAAACACTGCGAAAAAAGTATTTTTTAATAATGTCAATTATTAAGGAATTAGATTTATTTTCTACACAGCCAATACATATTGAATTTAAAGCAAAGCATTATGAAACAATTTACCCAGTATCTAATCTCAGAAGCGAGTCTAGGGAAGTCACGTTTCTTATACCGAGATCTAATGAATTCTATACGAAACTGCAAGATGCGTTATTAATTACAAAATGTACTGTATGGTGGGATAGACGACTTGAAAACTCCTGTGTTTGGGTCCCAAAAGAGCCCCAACACCTTGGTCGTCTGTAGTGGTTCAAAGTCTAGGTCAATATCACCACCTCCACGCTCAGTCGTTCCGAATGAATCTACCAATTCGGCACTGTTTGAGGCAAACTTGGTGAGGTTAAAACCTCCGCCCGCTAAGCAGTCCCGTAATTGATGTGCCACTGTGATAGCACGTTCTACTGTGTCACAACTTTGTAACCCATCGTCTACGTAAAAGTCTCGTTCTACGATCTGGATTACCTCTGAGTCATATATATGTTTCTGATCGCTAGCGGTTTGCTTTAGGGCATACATAGTGCAGTTTGGGCTGTCTCTGGCACCGAAAACGCGAACTTGCATTTGGTAAGTCGCCGGTGGTAGACTTAAGTCTCCTTCCGGGTACCAGATGAACCTCAAACTGTCTCTGTCTCGCTCTAACGCTCGCACTTGGTGAAACATTGCTTCGACGTCACAAGTAAAGGCTACTTGGCGTTGACGGAAGCGCATAATCACGCCCATGAGATAGTTGTTCATGTTTGGTCCGTCCATCAACTCACTATTGAGGGACATTCCCTCAAACAGAGCCGCGCAGTCATTAACTACACGCACTTTGTCTGGTTTGTCAGGATGTCTCACGTAGTGATGTGGTAAGTAGTATGTCTGGTCTGTCACCATCTCTGGGTTGGTCATTCTGATAGCGTACCCTTTTGTCAAATACGTCTCCATCTGGGTATTATACTGCAGATGGGCTTTCTCGTCCTTCAATAGACGTTGTCGTATTGAGTTTAAGCGTCTTAATGCTAGCTGATAATTATTAATAAGTTTAGGACGTTGGCTATGCCATAACATCCCTACCTCATAATGTCCATCTTTCGTCTGGCGGATAGTATCTTCCATGATCTTTAAAGATT
Organism: Nemertoderma westbladi; assembly: GCA_032718475.1. NCBI lineage: Eukaryota > Metazoa > Xenacoelomorpha > Nemertodermatida > Nemertodermatidae > Nemertoderma > Nemertoderma westbladi. The sequence goes on along the minus strand of JAUCBJ010002621.1, from coordinate 10,959 downwards.
GTTTCTCTTGTTCCGAAATACATGGTTCGTAACTCCCTGGTTCGGCTGTATCTTGTTCCAGCCATTTGATAGTTTTCTCCGTTAATCTGATGTCTAGTGCAGCTTGTTCCACTTGATGATTTCTTAACGCGTCGTCATCGATATCGACGGGCATTGTTGAGGTTATTGGTGTAGATAGACTCGCAAGCTTCCGGCGTTATCATCTGTCGTCGATGGAACCTCTGCCTGACTCGTCTGCTTCCCAAGTTCTAAACTCACCTGGTGGATTGGCTGCTCCTTGTGACTTATTGTATTCGCTACACACGTCGTACTTGTAACGTTGTCGTGTTTTGTCGAACGTAGTGTAGTATAGTCTCTGTCTTGTGAAAAGGAATGAATTGAAGTTGTAGTTAATAAACTACATGTACTTTGTACATCATCCTCTTCGTCACTTATATCTAGTATGCGCACAGGCGCTCGAGTAAACCAACCTATCGGCGTTCTGCAGGCGTATGCATTTCCTGCTACGACTACCGATGGTCTGGTTTCCCACACTTGATGTAAATTGAATTGATCTGTCCCGATCAGCATTGCTACTGATCAATAATTGACAGGACATTCAGGTACACCAAGGTGTCTGAAATACTTACGGTCCTCTAAGGATTGTTCCGGCACTGGACCCAGTAGGTTACTAAAGTCCTTCGTGGCCGCAAAGGTTAGATCCTTAAAGGGTAACAAAGACCTCTCCTTTTCGCTATGTTTCGATTTCGGAAGAAGAGTGTCTAAGTTTAACTTAACTCGCGTCACTGGTATTGCACGTTGTCCATGCATACTACTTACGGTATATCGGACGTGCTTACCTTGTCTAAGATCTGTCACGACATCAGCTACCTTCTCGTCCACGTAGCTATGAGATGAGGCTGAATCCAAGATAGCGTAGATCCGTTTGCTTCCCTTTGTGCCCGTAATCTTGACAGGAATTACGCTGAGACCCTTCAGCTGATCAGGCGTCAGAAGCGCAATCGATGGTTGTTCGTCTCCATCCGAATATATGTCGTCTTCCTCAGACTCCTCTTCAGAAGACCCACATTGTTCCGGGAAACAATCCCGTATATGTGTCACAAAGGTTGGTGTTGTTCTTGATTCTCGATTCCTGTATGCAGTATTGCATTTTGCTCCAGCTTCCGGGTGTTCCCTGGTGAAGCGTTTCGTCAGCGTATGGCTGTCTGTGTGGAGCAGACCGTCGTGGTTGCGTCCACAGTAAGGACATGTGTCGGTATTTGGGCAGTCCTTACGGACGTGTCCATGTTGCGTACACCGCCAACAAGAATCTAATGGCTGTATTTGCAGCCGTCGTTCTTCCGAGTTTAACTCACGAAATAACCGACAACCTCTTAACTTGTGACCGGTATGCCGCTTGCCTAACTGCTCGCAGTATTGGAAACCGCTGAAGTCTGCATTCAGTTGTTGTCTGGTTTGTTTTGTTCCAATGGGCGCAGACACCCTGATACCGTCCGAAAATTGTCGGCTTTCCGTCGGTGTGGTGTAAGTGGCCATCTTGGTGGAAGTCGTCGGCTGTTTTTGTCAGTAAGAGGATGGTAAGGTTATTCCCTCCGCTACGATGTGTTGGTCAGTGTAGTTGGATCGCGTCTCTACCACCGCTTCCTTGGATTATAAAAGGTATACATCTTCCAGTTTCAAGAATCCACCCCTTTCTTTGCGCTGGAATTCGATCTTCCTCCACTCCCGACGAAGTCGATGGTGGAGTCTCCCTATGATCTTTAATAGGACTGTAGGGGTATTCCCGTAGTCAAGTTGTCCAATAGATCTTAACGTAGTGATAGCGTTCTTAATTTCATCAGCCAGTTTCAGTAAGTCGACGGGTTTGGTAATAGCCCCTCCCTTACAGAGTTCCTCTATCACTGACTTGGCCATACTGACTGTACCTCCGTAGATCGAAGTTAAGCGATCGTACGCTAGTTCGAAGGCGTCTGGTACACCAACAAAGGTCTCTGCCAAACGTTTGGGTTCTCCCGACAACGTTTGAAGCAGGTAGTTGAACTTCTCCCTTGATGTAAAGGCGCACACAGCGATCTGGTTAGCGATCAAGTTAGTTATGCAAACATAATGTGATTGTTTACTCGTATTCTTATTTTTTACAAGTAATATATTCAATAACTCTTTATCTGGAGGGATTTTACTAAATGGAGCCTGTCTTAATATAGATACTCGATTGTTGTCGTAGAGTAATAAATTAATTATATATGCTGAATTCTGTTTTTCAAAAAGTTTAATTGCAAGCTGCCATTCTGTTGGATAATCTTTGTTCCCGTTGTCAAAAATAAAATGATTCATGTAATCTGTATACTGCGAAGTACGATTATTGTTTATCTTCACTTTGCTGCTAAACTTTGTGGCTATAATAGTCCATTTGAAACAGTCATTATCAGCCGTTTGTATATTTATAACACATTTTTTAACTGATAGAGCCTTAGGTAACTCCATATAACCGTGACCTTTATATTCCAGTGACCTACACTTAGATTCAGCTACTTTAATTTCCACTCTTAATAAAGATTTAACACTCCACCCTGAACCACGAGTGTTAAACATTTTTAACATTAGTTTTAAACATTAAACAGTTTTTGCATTAATTTTTCTAGTACATACTCAAACCATGTGTCAAAACTTTCATGTGAATCTACGGTATTAACTGCACCACCTGAAGAACTAAAATAGAAAGCTTCTTCTTGATCACCCTCTGAAAAATGTGATTGATACATGAGTATATTCACACCTAGACAGGGTCTAAGTACATTCATTTTGCTAAGTTTTCCTAATAATAAGTTTTCAATATAAGGAAAAATTTTTAGTATTGATGAATGAATATCAGGAAAATTTTCATCATTCGGAAGATTGTAAACATAGATTTCTAAACGGTTATCGTGTGCGGCTCGTTCGATGCTAAAAATTGATGGACCTTGACCAGATTTCAGTCTTTTTCTAGATGCGACAGTATTGTTTTGGTTCCATCGTGGTGGTCTAACATGATAATAATGTTGGTGACAGTTGTGACGTAAATAATTCTCATATAAATACTCTTTATTACAAGTAGGGCAAGTTTTTTCATACACGCAAAGCTTCATTTCTTTACAACCTGTAGTTGATTCATGTCGTTTACAAATTTCTTCTTTAGGTGTGAAAACATGACACTTAAAACAAGAATAACCATGAAAATGCGACTTCAGATGAGATAAATAGTTATGTTTAGAAATTTGAAGTGGACAAAATGCATATTTCAATTGTTTATCCATCTCTTTATTATCCTAAAAACAATTTAAAATTAATATGAATATTGTTATATATATAATCAAAAAAATTCATAAGCTACTCAACACAAATAAAATATAATATCTAAACTTTAATTGATTTAATATTTTCAGAATGAGCTTGATTGAATCAGGCGCCATATGTCACGCGCCGAGCCGCGCTGTATGGCGCTCTCTCGATGCGTCTGTAACCGCGTCCCCCTTGACGGCCCTGTCCGCGGCCCCGAACCGCGGTTATCTCCCATCTCGTTTCTTCAGTTGCTTCAGCAAAGTGATTTTGGGTAATCGATACCCGACAATGACTAATATTTATGGCGCTGTATTTGTCAGCCATAATAATAATCCACTGTAGCCTATACTTGTTTTAATTTTATTCGTCGTTGTTATTTTGCCCCTGCCCACTCCATGGTGTGGCCCTACCCCCGGCTACATGTGGACTTGCAGTCCCCTGTGTTGCCGCATATGGCAGCGATTGTCTAAGTTTTGGTAGTGCATTTGCCGCATTATGTTCTGGTTTTGGCCAGTTATATTTGGTCTTTGGCCCCTTCCCCAGACTATCTTCGCTCTAGACTGGGTCCGTGATCAACTTCGCTTCGTAATTGAGGAAGTTCGACATTTCCTCTAGGCCCGGTTCCGCACCTTTCTTCTCCCGGGTGGAGAAGGCAATCTTTCTCCATTTGTTGTGCAGCCAGATCGGCAGTGCCTGCGCTATCGTGGTGATATTATTAGATGCGTTGAGTTCGTATGGCGCGTCTAGCGTTTTTAGCACGATTAACGCCTTCTCGACCTTGTTTGCGAAGGTCTTTATGCTGACAGGGTTATCCTGTAGGCCACCCGATGTTATTCCCCTTAAGGTCTGCCGGATGATCATGGCTGGGTGTCCGTATTCCCTGTCCAGGGCCCGCCATGCAGTCATGAAGCCACCCTCGATGCCCTGATACTGCCTCACGATGTCGTACGCTGGGCCTCCCCTGTGTACACCTGTAAATATTTTAGGTACTCCGCCTGCGCCATGTTCTTAGTTAATATTTCGTTGCTGTACATGCGTCGGAATTGCAGGTATTCTTCCGGTGTGCTTCCATCGAATTTAAATGGCTCGACTGGTGGTAACTCGATTCGGGTCTTGAGTGCATCGATAATCATTCCCATTGCCTGTGCTTCCACTGGGTTCGAGGGATGCTGTACAGATTCTCCTGTTGGGTGCGCTCCGCCCATCAGGCTTGTTAACTTTCTTTGCGCCGGATATACCATTGGGGGTAACGGCCCCCTCCATATTTCTGTATTGCACAACCTGTTCTCGCCCAGGGGGTTCTATGTTCTTATTCCTGGTTGAGAGTATTGTTGATATTTTAATGGGGGAATGTCACCCTGCCCCCCCACCGGTGTTATATTTGGTACGGGGGTTGATGTTAATATATTGGGGCCCATAAACCTATCTGCAATAACTCTCCCCTCCCCTGGATATATGTTATGCCCCTGCATATTATAGTCATACTGCTCTGCTGGTACCGATATAGGCCTATTCACTTCCTGCCTACCTACTGGTATATACGCTGCGACTTCCGGTTCTAATCCCTTCGTTCGCGCTACCCTATTGCCTACACTATCTCTCCCAGCATGGCCTATAGTATGTACAGTAAAGCCTACAGTATGTCCTACTGTCTGCATGTGTCCCTCCGGACCGAAGTTCAATCTTCTCGAGTAGTCCAAGAAGTCCTCCCCGCAACTACCGTACTCTCGATCGGCAGCTATATCCCGTCGGGAAGTTTCTCTTTGATCCCCTCTCCTGTCCTCGTACCGGTACATTCTGTACCCTTCTACTGGCGTGTGGTGCGTCTCTCCGGGACGACGGCAATCTCCCGGAGTTCGACCCCACCAACTCCCCAACTCTATCTCTACTACCGACGGCTCGCTATCAGTCCTCACTCTCCGGTTGCTCGTAGCAATGCTTCTTCTATTCTCTTCACTTCTTCTCTCTCCAGTGTAGCATTCCAGTTCATAAGATTACTCTTCGATCTCTCTTCGACCTCCCGGTAAACTCCACTGTCCTTCTTCCCGTTTCTGACTGGGCTCGACGTCTTATCGCTCACCCGCTCATGACGCCAACCTCTCTCTAGCCGGTTGGACGCTGCTGGGGATACCCGCAATCCCCCTACTATTCTCTGCCATCACGTGCCGTGGTTCACCTAACTCGCCCCACGCAATATCCGCCGACGTTCGTGGGACATTCTCTGCCCCACCCCCCCCCCCCCCCTCTCGCCACTAATCTCTGGTTGTGGGGCGCCCGTAGCCCCCCCCCCCCCCCCCACTCGCCACCTATTACTTCACTATCTCCTACTTCGCTTCTACGCCCCTCTCTAGTCGACACACTATTCCTATTTTGGCTAGGTCTATTCACCCCCGCCTCTCCCTCTACTACTGTGTGGCCTTGCAGGCTCCCGTCGGGTTGACTCACCCCCGCCGCTCCCTGCCTAGCTATGTGGCCTTGTAGGCTTCCTTCGGGGTGACTCACCCCCGCTACTCCCTGCGTACTAACTACGTGGCCTTGCAGGCTCCCGCTGGTCGGACCACCTATGTTCGCTGCATTCGTATTAATAGCACCGCTATCAACAACGTTATCGTGTAAATTATTTAAGTTATTATTTGAATTACTTTCTGTATTTAAATTAGGATTATTTGAATTATTTTCTTTATTTAAATTAAGATTATTCGGATTATTTGTATTTAAATTAGAATTATCGGGTAAAACGTTATTTCCTGGAATGAAAGTTTGATTAGGGTTATCTACTACGGTACTATTAATATTAATGCCCTCTAATGTATTATTATTATTACCACCCCCCCCCCCTTGCTTTCGTGGAGGATGTAGCGGACTTATCGGTTGCGACGGACTCCCGTCGCCTCTCTGTCCTACTAACTTTCCCCCACTTTCTGGGGTTATTGCTAACCGATAAGACCGAATCCTCGGGGTTAACCTCGGATTCACCCTCGTGCGGACCCGCCCAACCCACTAACTTAATTCCCCTAGCATCCACTAAATACGGCCCTACGTACACTACTTCAGGCTCCATAACCCTGGATCGCCACAGTTCGAAAAGTTTGGTGGCGACCCCCCTCGCTCTCTCACTTGCCAGTTCTCCCTGCCTGAAACAAACTAGATATTGGAAGTGTTTATTTGACTCAGCTAGTCGTTGGTGTAACTTGGCCTGGTCTACCTTTGCTCCCCCTCTGGCCCCCTTTAACTGTTTTTTCGTGGCGTTGTAGGCCCATCGAAGCCGATTGCTGGTCTCAACGTCCTCTTCGCCGACATCTCCTCCTCCTCTCCTGGTTCGGCACCGTACCGGCGGCCCCACTGTCGCTGTTCCGGTGGGCCGTTCGTCGCCTTCGGCCTGGGGCTTGCCGGCAACTTCAGTACTCCATCCGCCGTCGTGTGTCACTACACACCACATGCCACGCAACGCAACACCACGCCACATCACACGAAACGCCACACGACGACACGCAACACGCAACGCCACGCCACACGACGCCACTACACGCCACGCAACGCCACGCCACTCCACGACACGTCACGCCACTACACACCACACGCAACGCCACGCCACACGACGCTACTACACGCCATATGCCACTCGCCACGCGACACGCCACACGACGCCACTACACGCCACACCACTCCACGACACGCCACGCCACTACACACCACGCCACACCACTCCACGACACGCCACGTCATTACACACCACACGCCACGCAACGCCACACCACGCCACGTCACATGAAACGCCACACGACCACACGCAACGCCACGCCACACGACGCCACTACACGCCAAGCAACGCCATACCACTCCACGACACGCCACGCAACTACACACCACACGCAACGCCACGCCACACGACGCCACACCACGCCACGTCACGCCACTATACTTGGCCTATACTTATACTTAATACTTGGCTTAGAATAGAAATATTACTTTCTTAGAATTATTATTATTATTATTTCTTTCTTCTTTCTTGAATACTGCGATGGATCACTACTACCAACACCCATACCCGCCATATGTTGCCATAATATTACCATACCCTATCACTAATCCCCCCTACCCCTACCAGTACCCCCACTACCAACATCCTAATCCCCCCAATCCTAATCCCCCAAATCCCCTACATAATTCCTCCAATTCGAATCCTTATCCCCCCGATCCCCATCTCAATCCTCCCAATAAGAAAAATCAGAAGAAAAATCAGAAGAGGAGAAATAGAAAGAAACGAGGAGTTAAAGCTAAAGCGGCCGCTGTCGAAAAAGGGAGCACCGCAAACCGCTCGGGCATTGCCTATGATGCTGGCAACGACCGGAGTGGGCGCTCTAAAAGTGTTTAATCAACTTATCAACGCTATCAACTTAGTTTAACCAAAAGACTGTTCAGTCTTTGTTTGCGCGAACTCATATATTTTGTCTGTGTATTACATATGTTTTATATTTTGCCTTATTTTGTCCTATCAACTTAGTTTAACCAAAAGACTGTTCAGTCTTTGTTTGCGCGAACTCATATATTTTGTCTGTGTATTACATATGTTTTATATTTTGCCTTATTTTGTCCTATCAACTTAGTTTAACCAAAAGACTGTTCAGTCTTTGTTTGCGCGAACTCATATATTTTGTCTGTGTATTACATATGTTTTATATTTTGCCTTATTTTGTCCTATCAACTTAGTTTAACCAAAAGACTGTTCAGTCTTTGTTTGCGCGAACTCATATATTTTGTCTGTGTATTACATATGTTTTATATTTTGCCTTATTTTGTCCTATCAACTTAGTTTAACCAAAAGACTGTTCAGTCTTTGTTTGCGCGAACTCACGTATTTTGTCTGTGTATTACATATGTTTTATATTTTGCCTTATTTTGTCCTATCAACTTAGTTTAACCAAAAGACTGTTCAGTCTTTGTTTGCGCGAACTCATATATTTTGTCTGTGTATTACATATGTTTTATATTTTGCCTTATTATTTGGTATGTACAGTGTGCTGCTACTAACAAACACCCTTCAACCAAACAAACGCATCACTGATTTACAAAAACAATATCAATAAGCCAATCACAACCCGCCAACATAACAGCCAGAGGAATATCACTGTACCCTACAGTTCGAATAACTCAATGTAACGACCAATTAGAAGGCTTAGCGATGCTCGAAGTGAATTATTACCATATATGGTATTATTAGGGAGGTATGGTAGATAGAGGGAGGTAGATAGGGAGGTAATCCTATTGACAGCCTTTAAGCAATAACCACATTTACCAGTAGGCTACCACAAGAACTGTTAAGGTAATATTACAGCAAGTGTTTCAGTGTACAATGTAAATTGCTAGCTACAGTTGCTGAGACGAAATTCAATATGTAGTTACAAAGAAACATTAGCCATAATTACCATATGGTATTATTAGATTGGGTGACTAATCCTCACATGTACCCCGTAACCACCCACCCCACGCTGAATTAACAACTGTCTCCACCATCAATATGGTTTACAATTTTCTATATAAACGGAACACTGTTTAATATTAAATCATCACTTCACCCATTTATCTTCACCCACTACTTTGCTCTATTCAGTCTATCTATATTATGCCAAGACCGGTCCAAGCTTTTAGTACTGTCGATCATGTACATGACATTATAATCGTTGGGTCTTCACACCCAGACCATCTCTTTCGGTACCTTGGCCACAATAACCGCGGCCACAATTGTAACTTTGGTATCTGTCCCACAGTTGCCAAAGTTACCTTTAAGCTGCGGTCTGGGAGAACATTTGAATCCCATAACGCACAGGAGGTAATGGCCAATTGGGACAATAAACCTTGTTTCATTGTACTTGTATTTGGAAGCAACGATCTGTGTGTGAGAGACACAGATTACGTTGTCTCCAAATTAAAGACATTGATCAGGAATATTCTTCCAATGGTGCTTCCTGTGTCTTATGGACACAAATGTTCCCAAGGTCAATGCGCCCTAAAGGTGTATCTGTGGACCCCAATTATAATTCACGTCGTGTCGCCACAAATATGCGGATGGCAGCGTGGCTCGACCACGCCCAGAACGGTGTTCTAATTAAAATGCAAGGTGCATTATGCCATCAGGTGCAGGGAGGAACCTTGATGCACTCCGATGGTATACACCTGAGTGACCTTGGCCATGCCAAACTCTATAGCATTATCCGCCATGCTCTACTTGCTGTGGTGTAGCGGCACAAAAAATATAATATTGTTTTATAGTGTTTTTTTTGGATATTGGTGAATGTTCTAGAACCTTAATAGATATTTTTTTATGGTAGCTAGTGTGTTTTTTTAATAGCTAGTATTTTTTGAAAAAAAAATGATAGATATTTCTATCTTTTCTAGAATTTTCTAGATATTTTATCTAGAAAGAGTTCTATCTAGATTTAATATCACATCACGACTTGAGGTTAATTGAATAACATCGGTTTCTGGTAGTTGTCAAAATAAAACGGCTAGAGTATGTTTGGGTGAGAAGTCGTCAACATTTTCGTTCGCTCCATTTCTAAGTATATCTAAGAGTTCAGTAGATTTGGGCTTCTTAGCATAATATGTCTGACAGGTAGTTCAGGGTGGTAATGTATACAAAATTAGAAAGGTAGTGGAGAAACTTAGAAGAAAACCTCCCCAGTTAACATTTTGGGAACTAAATTTTGACACAATTTCCCATAGTATAGAAACATTTGTTATAATTTCTACTAGCTAACCAAACAATTATTGGTTCTTGAGTCTTATAACTGATATGGACTGGGTTCTATCACCCGGGTTCTATCACTGTCACCCAATGGCACTGATGCTGAATTCGCCAAACAATCGTAGGTTTGGTTAGCTGTTGCTCGACTTGTCATACTTGGTAAAGATAGACCGGTTGCAGGGTATATCAGATAAATGTAATATTATATTTTATTTTTATATATTTAATATTATATAATAAATAATGTATAATGTAATTATAATGTTAATTATAATAAAGTATAAACAGGTCTAGTGATGACATTCCTGGGCATCCAATTACGAAGCTCTGGTTCGATCCCTAGATGGGGCAGCACTGTTTCGGCACAGTGCTTTAAATGCTGCAGCCTAGCCCAACACTGGCTGGCTTTTATCCTTTAGTGGTCGATAAATGGGAACCAAAGCAACTTGGGAAACAGAGTGCAATGATTTACTGTGGATGATCATCCATCGTGGTGAACTTGGCTTAACGAGCCTAAAAGATTCTCCCATTCATTATGTATAATTAGATTTATTATAAACATGCCTGGCCTTTATTTGGTGGGATTCCAGATTTTTCTTTAACTATCAGAATCAGGCTTAATGTAGCTTCCCAGATCAATCAGGTTTATCATAGATTTATCATAGGTTTATCAGGTTTATCAAGATTTCCTTAGAATATTCCCTGAATTAGAAATACAAAGATATGGCCCTAAAACCCAAAACAAATATATTAAATGGCTTTCCTGGGAAAATACACCCATGTTAGATTGAGTTAGTTAAATTTATTAACAGTGGCCCTATCAAAATATATAAAATGGCCTTTTAGATTTACAGTAAATATATTGCAGCCAATTAGAAAATATAATTTGGCAATTG
>JAUCBJ010002620.1:0-21711 GCA_032718475.1 Nemertoderma westbladi | reverse complement strand
GATAATGATAAATGAAATGATAATGACTACTTGAATATCTCACTGTAAATATCTCACTGCTGACATACCGGTACTGATGTACCGATCTACCTAACTGTTCAGTTGTTGTTTTATACTGCTATTTACCGTCAGTTCTTCATAATATGGTTGATGAATTATTATATTTGGAATAACGATAAACAACCCCGAAACCCAATATTCTTGATATACCGAAGGTAAGAGAGAAGGGTTACAGATAAACGATTGTGACTTATGTTAAAGTGGTTTGAAGTGAATCCAATGTTATTTGATAGACCCTACATGAGTCAGCCTGTGTTCCTTTTATATGTGACTAAAATCAGTGAAGATTGGCAGATTAGTGTGCAGTATTGTGCAGCATAGTGTATGAGTGAGTCTGTTAAAGAAGCAATTCCTAAAGAATGCGCCATATATGTGAATTATAATTAAGCCATATCGTTGTGAGTAGTTTAAGTCATAACTCTGTTTATATAGATAAAGCGCCACGTCCTAAAGGAACTGTTAATATTACCGAAGGTGAATAATATTGTCAGAAATTATATAATACTGTCAGTCGAATAATACATTAGGCTTACATAGCAATAAAAATTAAACCGTCGAACCCAATCTCCCGGGAATATCCAGCGGGTGAATGGTCGCGCACGGATTGGTTTCGACTAGTGTAGTGAATCAAATACTTGTCATAGACTAAAAGCAGATTTAATATCTAGAAGACATCTTAATTTGGTGGGTTAAACTGCCAAAGGTCTGAAAGCGCGAACATGGGGAAACTAATTGCAGTTTGGTAAAATGTCTTAAATACCGATTTTGTGAGAGAATTGCTCAAATACCGATTTTGTGAGAGAATTGCTCAATCATAATTTGTGCTCATAGATGACCCTCGTACTTATTGAATGCAACTTATGAAAATCTTATCAACTATCAACATGTGAGCGTTACAACAAAATAGTTATAAAATAATTATTAAATGTTTCCATTTCTAAAAATAATGTTTATTTAAAGTACAAAGTTTAGTCCGGCAGCCACGTACCTCTTTTTGGCATAACCGAAAATTTTTGAACGGATTACATTTTTTGGATGATTTGGTGTCTAGGGGTCCCACTTAACATAAAAAAGTAATTTATGGACTTTGACACCTTGGGCAATTTTTATTAATGACCCGTTTCTATGGACTACAGTAATTTCTATGAAAGCTTAGCGATCAGAATGGCGATTAACTGTTAGGCTTGAAGTGGTTGTAATTTTGATCGAAAATATGAAAATTTTAGAGAAACTATTGAAGTGTTGCTATGGTAACGAAGGCACTACAACTATCGCTCTATCTTTCCAAATGAAAACTACTATGCCTACTGACACTCATGTGTTTTTTGTTTCGTCTGTGCACTTTATTAATAATATGTTTCCCTAATTAATATGCACCACATCAATTTTGTGTAGAAGTATGGTTAGCAACAAATACCCGTATTCATGGAAACCACAGTAATTTATTGCGGACATCGCATCTGAAGCATTTAAAACCTTGACAGAAATTTATTACCTTAAAATGTATATATAAATAATTTGTCTCCCGCTTGTTTATAACACATTTTTAATGCTAAATATACAAAATTTAGTTAATGCATGGCGAATATGGAGACTATGCATTTTATATTATTAATTGTTTGATTATAATACAATATGAAATTAAGAAAAGTTTGCGCATTAATCTTTAGTGCAGTTGCAAAATTCTGTGAAATCGGGTTGGTTTTTTCTGGATTTTACATGGGATTTTGGATGAACTGAACAGGTACACCGAATTAATTGCAAAATGCATTCCGGAGCTGGTGGTATGCCCTCAGGGATTGCAATCGGGGAAAGTTGATTGTTAGCTATTCTCCACCCATATTTTCTGGGATCTACACTAGGTGGTCTAACTGTGTTCTGCATTGTGTTCTTCCACACCATTACTTTCAAATGGGCCCTTTTCACGTTCTCTGACAAGGAGTCAGTGGTTGGTGGTATTGTTTGCAGCTTTGCACAGCTGGTAATTGTTTTTTCTGTGCACACTTTTGTCGTGACTGGGTCATGTTGTCTGAGTCATATCCACAGCAGTCACGCCAGTCAGTTATAAAGTTAGTAGATTCCATTAAGACTGTAGATTGCGGTGCTTCCATATCTCCCAAACAAGTAAGAGTGAGTCCTTTATCCAAAGCCTTGATGTCTTTCGCTTTGCCAATCCCAAACATACTTGCAACCATGTCACACTCAGGTAATGCATGGCCTCCAAAAAGATTTCCTATGATACCGCGATGCATTTACTGTTTCTCCCACGTCTATTACTGCGGTACGGTTTTTAATGGGGACTTTACGAAAATTGAATTGGTTACACCTGTAATTTCCCTCAGATAAAAATGTAATAATAGAAGAAATACAGAATATTTATCTACGAAAAGGCGCATAGCGCGCATGTTCTGTGGAAACTTTTTCCCAGATAACGTCTTCGAAACACCGCCAAAATACACAGGATACACTTCAGAGAGGCCGGTTTACAACCTTTAAACTTCCTATGGATCCAATGAAACTCATTAATGTATGCATCCCCCCTAATGTAAGTCCTCCGTCCTGAACAGGAAAATACCAAATTACATAGTGACATCTTCGAGGAACTCATGGTCAATACATTTAGCTCGATGTTGACCAATAGCAGACCCCGCCAAAACTTTTAATGGCAAGGCATTAAACCGGGTTTGAAATACCAGTATAACTCTTGATATCTATGTCATAATCTAGTTATTTTGACATTTCCTTTTTGGTCAATCTCAGTATAGAATGATCCGCTTCATCCACATGTGATAAGGTAGGTTCAATATTCCTGTTTGGTTGGGTTATTAGCATAGCTAGTGAATGCGTGGATTTCTTACAATTCATGGAACTTAAATTCGTTTATACAGTAGTTTGCTTGGTATTACCTAGGTAGACTCCGAGGGCAACCTGTAAGGGAGTCGGATGACTCTAGTCCTGACCCGTTAACTAGTACCTGCCCGTTGACTTTTAAATATGATCAATTTTTGAGATTTTACTAGCTATTTCTTTTACCAGATACAATAGTTACTGTTTTTTCCAGTTGGCCCCCATAATATCTTATGAATGTTCGAACTAGTCATTTTATAATTTTTTACAGTAATTGCTAGGCTTCCTAATTCGATTAGCTATCATCAACTGTTATATTTCTAGAGAACTAAGCAAACATACAGTACCATTTTAATTATTAAAAAAACATTAAAAAAAACATTAAAAAAACATACGTCGATGACAATTAAACGAACAATTCGACTCACCGTATAAGAAACTACAACTATATCCATTTTCTAGAACAAGTCCCATTTAAATACAGATACCTGGAAACTCACTAGCTATTCCATGAAGAAAACACTAAATGTGAGTAATCATAGGCCTAACTAATGATCAATAACTAATAATCATAACTAATGATCATCATTAGTTATGAATTCCAAACCCAATTCTCCATATCGAAATGGTCACCCAAGAAAAAGTACTGTAGTACCCAACTCAAAATTTGGTATATTATAAATATTATTATATCGTACGTTGGAACACCGGAACATACTATACTGTACAGTAGAATCCACTCTAATCTACTTTGCTAAGGTACTTATGCACTTTATCTGTACTATCCCTTACGGTATCGATTTATGAATACGGGTACAATAAAATAAGATGCACATTACAGTAGAAAGGAGCTAAACTGGAAATAACAAATATAGTTACCGTAGAAACATCAGCTGAATATTATAATCGCTGAAATTTGTTTTCTTTAATAATTATGTTAACACTCAAACATGTCAGGTTAGGAAATAAATATCAGCCCAATTTAGATTCTTAACCTTGTCTAAAGTTACAGAAAGGCCACGCTAATAAAATAAACATAATTTAACTAACTTTGGTGCATATTTTGTAACTAATTGTATAATTAAAGGCGTTTGAAATCGAAACACTAAACTTGAATGCCGTCTCCATAGCAACAGGATCTAAACATCAGACAAAAATGATTGTCATTATTTCGTAAATGAACTATATTGACTTTGTAGAAGATTTCAATCCATTATGACATGCTGTTTGCAGTTGCTATGCTTTAAATGAGAATTACGTGGTCCTTAGCAACTAGGTGGTTATTTCAAAATGCCCAAAGTCAAAAATTTTAAAATCGCCATTTCCTCAATAAGTGGGACCTATAGAACTCAAAACATCAAAAAAATTGAATCCGTCCAAAAATTTTCGGTATACCATTGTGGCTGCCGGACTAGTTCAAATACAGACATTTTAGCATTATTTTCAAGTTATCTATCCAATAGAAATTACTTCTTTATTGCTTTTTTTATAATAATAGTAATGCGAGAAGTTTAACAGTACTAATTATTAGTATTAATTATTAAAGTATTAATTAGACATATTATTTTATGGTTATGTGGTATTTCGAAAATATATTTATCTATGCATAATATAGCTATCAATACTTAATACGCTATTAATATATTATTGATTGAACCCAAAAACAATTGCAGGGATGGTATCCAATAGAAAAGAAGAACATACAGTATATTTATGCTCGACCTCAAACTTTTTCCCGATAGCAGCGATCGATTTATTTACGCCGGCTCCGAGGGCCTTGTACTGTGCGACCCAAAGAATCTTGGAATCGTTGGGCATTATAAAGACGTGGACAGGAGAGCAATATGTCGGTGTGCGATATCTTCTGACTCAAAGAGAGTCGCAGGTGCTGTCAGTAGTGAGCACGGCGGGGGAGTAAATGTGTGGGACGCGGAGAGTCTGGAGCTGTTGTTACACATCACACATAACAAACTCCGTCTCCATGGATCCAAGACAAGAGAAACAGGTAGAATCGCCATCTCATTCTCCCCATTGGATCCCAACATGTTCGCGAGTTGTTGTCTTGATGGAACACTTTCTCTAATCCAGATCAGAACTATAAAAGGTAATTCATTCACCCATCAAACTTGGGCTGGTCATAGTGACTGGGTCAGTAGTATCGCATTCAATAACACCACCGGATTGACTAGCTGTTCTGATGATGGGACCGTGAAACTCTGGGACCTCAAGGGAATCTAATCAAGGTTCTAATGGAAGGGGAGAGGGAAGTCTATTCGCTCACGTTTAATACAGATTGTACTAAACTGTTAATAGGGGGCCTTGGTTTCACTAAATGTATTTCCTTTATAACTGATGAGGAATTATGGGAACATAGTGAAGAAGGCTGGGTAGTTAAATTGGAATATCATGGTGGGATGGTGGCTGTGCTGAGCTGGTTCACAGATGATTCATCTACTATAACAATACTAGATGGAAAGAAAGGGAGAGTAATAAATCAGTTTGGGGGTCAACCCGGTAGGGAGGGAAACCCATTCAGTTCTATAAACTTCCACACAAAAGGAAGTTGTTACCTATTAGTTGGTTACTGGAATGGAACTATTATTAAAATTAATATAAACGAAAATAATCAGCTAGAACATGTTAATGTAGAAGAAGTTAATGAGAAAATTAAAGGAGCAAAAAAATGGGAAGAAATAGGTAAATACATTGGGAAGGTGGGCCCGTTATGTGAAGAGATTCATCAAATAGTTAGGGAATTATTGGTACCCTATAAACTTAGAAAAGGGCAATATTACCTGGCTAATAGTTTACCACAAAACATAAAGAAACTTCTTATATATTTGCTAAGCAACTCTGTTATCACAGAATATGAAATAGAAACAATTGAAAGGGGCGAAACTAGTTTTGATTGAAACAATAAACTTATCGAATTAATAAAGAAACGGCCTTATAATGACTTTGTAATCTTTTGCGAAGCTCTTAAAGAAATTAATTGCGAACATTTAGTTAAACGTATTGAAATTGAACCCCTACCTCCTTAGGTAAAATAAAGTAAAAATCTCTGGAAATGGATTGTTTTCGGCTGGAACCCAGTTCAAGAAGCGAACTGGAAAGCTATGGACTCATAGTGGACCCAGTGGTCACAAGTCCCAGATAGACCATATTCTGTTTCGTAGGAAATACAGGAGCTCTATACAAGACTGTAATGCATTTACACTTCGACCCTTCTCCAGTGATCACCGCCTTATTGTGGCCAAGGTAAGACTTAGTCTGCGTGCTAGCAGAACAACGAAATCTGCCTTGCCACGGCATGACTGGTCCTCTCTGTTGCAACAGCCAAGTGTGAGATCCAGCTTCACACTACAGCTGAGCAACAGGTATGAGGCTCTTGCCTCTGAGGCGGCAGATCACTGTGAGGGCTATACTGCCTTTACAGAAGCAGTTAAGTTAGCAGCTGCAGAAACAGTTCCTGTATACCCTCGAAACAGGAAAAGGGCCCCCTGGACTGACAACAAAATTCAGAAGTGCCGAAATGACCTTCATAAGGCGCAGAAAGAGTCCCGACTCAAACAGACTACAGCGGCCAAGAATGCAGTTAAAGCTGCATCTAGGTCCCTGAACAGGCAGTACTCTGTTAATCTACAGGAGCTAATAAACCAACAGGTTGATGCCATCAATGATGCTGACGACAGCAGGCAATCATCCCAGGCATGGAAATCGATCAATCTGCTTACTGGGCGGAAAAGCCAACCAACCACCAAGGTTAAGGCTGAATCACCAGCCGATCGCCTCAATGGTTGGAAAGCCCACTTTGAAAAGCTCCTCAATAATGACAGGGTATTGCCTGATAACTTTATAGAAGTAAAAGTGTCTGAGTCTGTACTCCCAGATATTCCCATTGGCGATATCTCCTTTGCAGAAGTGAAGGCTGCTGCAAAGAGCATTAAGACCAATCGTGCCAGTGGAGTAGATGGTGTTCCCCCTGAGGTCTTTAAAATACCTGAGTGTTTAAAGCTCATCTATCCCATCATAGTAGACATGTACCGTACAACAAGAGTCCCACAAGAAATGAAAACAAATAAGTTGGTGCCAGTCCCCAAGAAGGGCAACCTAACACTCTATGGTTCTTTTCGGGGAATCTCATTGATCTCGATTGCTGCAAAACTATACAATAGAATTCTATTAAATCGCATCAGGGATCCCATTGAGAGACTGCTACGTGGAAATCAGAATGGGTTCCGTAAAGGTCGTGGGACCATGGAGCCCATTTTGGCACTTAGAAGGATAATTGAAGAGTTATCAAAAAAGAAAGACAGGCATCTGGCTGTTATCTTTGTTGACTTCTTCAAGGCCTTTGATTCAGTCTCTCGCTCACGTATGTTCAGCATACTTTCATTATATGGGATTCCTGATGAAATTATTGCAGCAATCAGATCAGTATACGATGGTTCGACAACATTTGTGTCTACTGTTGACGGTGACACAGAACCATTTGAAGTGTTATGGGGCGTACTCCAAGGAGACACGCTTGCACCATTCTTGTTCATTATTGTGGTTGACTATGTTCTATGCATGTCCTTAGATCATCATAATGATGATGGGGTGATGATAACTCCACCTACTGGCTCCAGAAGTCGAGGAAATCCTGCCAAGTACCTAACTGATCTAGACTTTGCTGATGACTTAGGAGTACTCTCAGAATCATTAGAGGGAGCCCAGCGGCTCCTCAGCTCATTAGAACATGCTGCTTCTAGTGTTGGTCTTTTTATTAACTCCAGAAAGACCAAAATTCTGACAGTTAACTTTGAAAGTCCTCAGCAAGTCTCTGATCGGATGAGCATAAGCTCAAAGGATGGTATGCTTGAGCATGTGGACGACTTCTGTTACCTGGGATCATGGATCCGGAAGTCAGGTGAGGACCTTCGAATACGTAAGGGAAAGGCATGGGCAGCCTTGAATAGGCTTTCCAGGATTTGGAAGTCACCTAGAATTAATCGGAAACTTAAGGTCCGATTATTTAGAGCAGCAGTAGTTCCAGTACTCCTCTACGGGAGTCCATGCTGGGCTCTAACTGCTGAGGACACCAAATCTCTGGATGGCACATTCACAAGAATGCTACGCCGGGTACATTGTGTCAAGTACAATGCACACATCTCCAACCAGACACTATATAACATTGGAGGTGTCTCATTGGTTCCCCCAAGCTTGACACTAGAACAAAATCGCCTCCGCTTTGCAGGACATTGCTTTCGCCGTGAGGACCAGCCAGTGCATAATCTTGTACTTTGGCAGCCTCATGGAGTGAATAAGCATGGTGGACAGCCCATGACTTTCTTGAGACGCATCTTAAAGGACACTGGCCTTAAAGATGCGGATGATCTAGCAAATGTCATGGGTGATAGGGAGTTGTGGCGGTGCAATTTTGTTGACAAGCCGGCACAGCATTCTTAAAAATGCAGCTGCAATGCAGCATGCCGATCCTAGTAGTAAAATAAAGAATATAAGTTGTGAACTTGAAATGTTAGAAATCAGAAAATTTTAATTTCTGATAATAATATGGAAAATAATGCATTTGGGGGGGGGGGGGGGGGGGGTCAATACTACCCCCCCCCCGTGGTTTTTTTGTTATAACTTTGAATCAAACGCAGTTGGGAATGTGAAATTTTGTGACTTTTCCTAAAAATATATTGTCTTCCTAATAGTGTAAACCGTTTTCGAAAACCGTTTTTGAAAATTACATTTCATGAAATATGATTTGTAACATCTATATTTTCGATTTACATCGGTTTTTCTCGGTCATCGGTTTACAATTAGATGGAATTCATATAATTTAATTTAGATATTTCAAACTTGTTTTTTTTGGTGCCAATTTTGATATATGTCAATTTTGTAAATTGATTGTTTGAACCTGTATTTTGCGCAATATGGGTTTTTGGGGGTTCTGGTTTCGATGGAATATATACGAGTTGCACCAAGCGTATCAAACTTGTATTTGTGGTGCTGTATGCTAAATTTGGTGCAAGCACGATATTTTGAAAATCTATTCAATTGTTCAATTATATGTGACAACTTATTCCCCGCGTTTTAGAAGTTTATGGCGGTTCTGAATTCAATGGAATAGTAATTATCTAACTAGACATCTCAAACTTCTATTTTTCGGAAGTGGGTGCAAAATTTGGTGCCAGCACCAAATTTTTTAAAATAAGCAAATTTATCATAAGATAGTATCATATCGTTTCTTGTGTTATACGGATTTATGGGGGTCCTGAATCCAATGGAATCAATAAAAACAGCACTGGTCACCTCAAACTTGTACTTTTTGGTGTTGGGTACGAAATTTGGTGCAAGAACCAAAATTTGCCATATTATGCCGAAAAATACGTGTAACAATGATCTGGCAAATTAGAAATATATTCCATTAGAATCAGCGCCCCAGAAAACCTGTACATGTGAATTTATAGCATCGTATTAGTGAATTAAAAATTTTCTGTTCAAACCCAAATGTGCTGGTTACTTGTTTTTTTCATTTTTTCCTATATAGATGACTAAAACAGCCATTTATAGTAATCAATTATTAATATTTTCCAATGAAATTTGCGCCCCAGATAACCTGTATTGAAAAACAATTAGCCGAAAAATGTAACTTTCAAATTTTATTAAAATTGTTCACTACTTGTAATTTTGGTGCAGCCATATAACATTTACATACTATAACATATACACGTACATTTTTTCGAATTTATTTTGGTCTGATTCAGACTAGTGAAATCTAAATCAAAAACAAAAACATAAACAAAAAAATAAAAATGAAAACAAAAAAATTAGACGTTTTCGTTAAAATTGTAGATTTTAGGGGGGGGGGGGGGGGGGTCAATATGACCCCACCCCCCCCCCCCCCCCCTGGTATTTGTACAACATTACATAGCCCGGTACTAATAGGGTTAATGCTTTTCTTTATTAATTAACAATAATTAGTTGGCGAAGTTTATTATTGATGGGGTGTTATAATATATTATACTGTATATAAGTTATAGCTATAACATAATATTCTATTATATTATTATATTGCATTGTACTGAATATTTGAGTTATTATTTAATTAATTTATTCGGTAATAATTGTTCTTGTAATGTTTTAGTGATATGATTATGTCGCTTTGAGACTCTAATTTGAGTCGGCCTACAATATATAGCAACATTTAGTACAATATCTCGGGAAACTAATAACGTCCTAATTTAATAATAAAATAATTAATTGTGGTAATCAATGATTAAATGTATCATTATTATCGCTTTAATGCTATGATGTTAGTTTAACAAGTTTTTATTATTATTTATCTTTTTTTTTTGATAATAAACATCAAGGACTTCATGATGCTAGATTTAGTGTGTAATTCCGTGTAGGCCTATTCTATGCCTATATTTTAAAATATATATAAATTGTAGTTAAGTTGTTAATACAACTTTAATCAATGATATTGTAATAAGTTGTTCAGAAAAGGAAAAAGTGAGAAAGCGCGTCACCGGGGGTTGAACCAGCGCTATACGTACGTTTCGGTCTATCAAGCCTCTTCAGTAGCGCTAATAATAGGTTCAGCCACTTATTGCAATATCAATTAAAGGATATACAAAATCTGTTCAAAGTGACTCACTCTGGATTGGAAGGGGGGGGGGGGGGGGGGGGGGGTGGTAGGCTACCTGGTACAATGCCCTCTTTGCAGGACTAAAAGCCTATGCTACAGATTGTAGAGATTGTGTTGAAATTGTTATAGAAGTTAAACTCACATAAATCCTATATTTTTGTATTGTGAATGTACGATTTTTTAAATCATGCACAGTAATTAAAAATAATTATATAAAAAAAATTATGTATAATTCTATTTTCTGTTTTAGTGCTACTGAGTAAACAATTAATTATTGTAAAAAATTCATTTAATTTATAATACCACTTTCTATAAGTCTTTGAAACCGTTCAACCTAAATATTACCAAACACCACTTACACCCCATCCACCTTATTGTATATCATCATTGGTACAATTGAATCATCATTCCAGTGTGGGTAAACCGTTTTTCTAAGAAACCAGCTCCGATACCTTTGCCCTGTGTATCATCGGATATATTCTTTCCTCCATTGAGATTACCATAGAACTACTTACCGTACCACCATCACCCCCCGGGTCTCGATCCTCCAAATTCCTCAACTAAATTCCTATCTGGGACATCACTGTTGTTATGATCAAATGTAGAAAACCGTTTACCATTTCCTTGCAACATATATGGTCCCGCATCTTTAGTGGTATTAGTTTTAATATAACCGTCAACTCTCAAATTATATGTTGGGGAATCAAGAATTTCAAATTGATGACAAAGTCCCCAGGAATTGACAATCTCAACCGGTTCACCATAGACTGACTGTATTCAGTAGCAACAACAAGCAACACTGTGTTATGTTGTTTCTTTCTCTGGCAATTTTAGTTATGGCCGCTATGTTTTTGAGACCTAACCAATAACTTCCACCATTTTGATTCCCAAAGCCATTTGTGTAATTAATCCAACCAACTCCAAAATCAAAGTCATAAGTTTAGTATTCTGTCCCAGTCCTATTCCACCAACATTGCAACATTTGAGTTTAAAACCTTAATAATTGAATTGTTTTGTATCGTTTGTGTATTTTATCAATGCTCTCAACTGTTAGTATGTCACATGTTAGCGACATAATAATAACACTTTCGTGGGGCTTTCGCGCAGCACGAGAGCCTTTATTAAAAGAGGTGCATTATACTAATCTCTATTAGACTTACGAAAACCGTATTTCCCAAAATATATATGAGTGAAGACGACTGTCAGTTTGTGATAAACTATTTGTAAAAACAGAGATCCATTTCAGTTTGCCCTTACACACTTTAACTGTCTGACTCTATTTAAACCTTCTATCTAGGGCTATTTAAGATGAGTATGACATTTTTAGTTTTACAATACTCTTCTCCTTCATTAGCCTCTTTGCGCTCGTCCTGTTTTGTCTTAAAATAATTTTCCCAAACGGAGACTAACGACCTTTATAACTGTGCAAAGTCTCGAAACTGTGAGAGTAACTGCTGATTTATGGCAGATGGAAATTCGTATCCACTGTAAACTCGTTGCGTTCGTTCGTTTTTGACCAAACTTGAGATTCTTTCTAAACTTTAGCCGGACTACGTACGTACCACGTTTCGTTTAATTTCATCGTGGAATGACCGAGTTATTAGCTATCAAAAATTTACAACGACGACAGACGACGATAACGACGACAGACAACTCGTTAATGGCACCCATATGCTAAGGCTTCGCTCTACTACTACTACTAGGATCGGCATGCTGCATTGCAGCTGCATTTTCAAGAATGCTGTGCCGGCTTGTCAACAAAATTGCACCGCCACAACTCCCTATCACCCATGACATTTGCTAGATCATCCGCATCTTCAAGGCCAGTGTCCTTTAAGATGCGTCTCAAGAAAGTCATGGGCTGTCCACCATGCTTACTCACTCCATGAGGCTGCCAAAGTACCAGATTATGCACTGGCTGGTCCTCACGGCGAAAGCAATGTCCTGCAAAGCGGAGGCGATTTTGTTCTAGTGTCAAGCTTGGGGGAACCAATGAGACACCTCCAATGTTATATAGTGTCTGGTTGGAGATGTGTGCATTGTACTTGACACAATGAACCCGGCGTAGCATTCTTGTGAATGTGCCATCCAGAGATTTGGTGTCCTCAGCAGTTAGAGCCCAGCATGGACTCCCGTAGAGGAGTACTGGAACTACTGCTGCTCTAAATAATCGGACCTTAAGTTTCCGATTAATTCTCGGTGACTTCCAAATCCTGGAAAGCCTATTCAAGGCTGCCCATGCGTTTCCCTTACGTATTCGAAGGTCCTCACCTGACTTCCGGATCCATGATCCCAGGTAACAGAAGTCGTCCACATGCTCAAGCATACCATCCTTTGAGCTTATGCTCATCCGATCAGAGACTTGCTGAGGACTTTCAAAGTTAACTGTCAGAATTTTGGTCTTTCTGGAGTTAATAAAAAGACCAACACTAGAAGCAGCATGTTCTAATGAGCTGAGGAGCCGTTGGGCTCCCTCTAATGATTCTGAGAGTACTCCTAAGTCATCAGCAAAGTCTAGATCAGTTAGGTACTTGGCAGGATTTCCTCGACTTCTGGAGCCAGTAGGTGGAGTTATCATTACCCCATCATCATAATAATGATCTAAGGACATGCGTAGAACATAGTCAACCACAATAATGAACAAGAATGGTGCAAGTGTGTCTCCTTGGAGGACGCCCCATAACACTTCAAATGGTTCTGTGTCACCGTCAACAGTAGACACAAATGTTGTCGAACCATCGTATACTGATCTGATTGCTGCAATAATTTCATCAGGAATCCCATATAATGAAAGTATGCTGAACATACGTGAGCGAGAGACTGAATCAAAGGCCTTGAAGAAGTCAACAAAGATAACAGCCAGATGCCTGTCTTTCTTTTTTGATAACTCTTCAATTATCCTTCTAAGTGCCAAAATGGGCTCCATGGTCCCACGACCTTTACGGAACCCATTCTGATTTCCACGGAGCAGTCTCTCAATGGGATCCCTGATGCGATTTAATAGAATCCTATTGTATAGCTTTGCAGCAATCGAGATCAATGAGATTCCCCGAAAAGAACCATAGAGTGTTAGGTTGCCCTTCTTGGGAACTGGCACCAACTTATTTGTTTTCATTTCTTGTGGGACTCTTGTTGTTCGGTACATGTCTACTATGATGGGATAGATGAGCTTTAAACACTCAGGTATTTTAAAGACCTCAGGGGGAACACCATCTACTCCACTGGCACGATTGGTCTTAATGCTCTTTGCAGCAGCCTTCACTTCTGCAAAGGAGATATCGCCAATGGGAATATCTGGGAGTACAGACTCAGACACTTTTACTTCTATAAAGTTATCAGGCAATCCCTGTCATTATTGAGGAGCTTTTCAAAGTGGGCTTTCCAACCATTGAGGCGATCGGCTGGTGATTCAGCCTTAACCTTGGTGATTGGTTGGCTTTTCCGCCCAGTAAGCAGATTGATCGATTTCCATGCCTGGGATGATTGCCTACTGTCGTCAGCATCATTGATGGCATTAACCTGTTGGTTTATTAGCTCCTGTAGATTAGCAGAGTACTGCCTGTTCAGGGACCTAGATGCAGCCTTAACCCTATTAAACCCGGGGGGGGGGTCAATATGACCCCCCCCGTGATTTTTTTATTATAATTCTGAAACAAAGGCAGTTGGGAATCTGAAATTTTATGACTTTTCCTAAAAATCTATTGTCTTCCTAGTAGTGAAAACCGTTTTCAAAAATATTGGGTACTTTTCGAGTTATAGCACCATTTTTTAACCCTACTTTTGGCACTTTTTTTGAGACGTTTTTTGAAAATTACATTTCATTAAATATGAATTGTAAAATCTCTATTTTTGATTTACACCGGTTTTTTGGTGTTAGAAATTTGATGGAATTCATATAAATTGATTTAGAAATTTCAAACTTGTTTTTTTCGGCGGGTGCCAAATTTTGGTGCCAGCACCAAATTTCGAAATAAGTCAATTTTGTAAATTGATCGTTTGAAACTTGTTTTTTACGCAATTGGGGTTTTTTGGGTTTCTGGATTCGATGAAATATATACGAGTTGCACCAAGCGTATCAAACTTGTATTTTTCGGTGCTGTGTGCAAATTTTGGTGCTAGCACGAAATTTTGAAAATCCATTCAATAGATAAAATTGCTTGTGACAATTTATTTCTTGCGTTTTAGAGGTTTATGGCTGTTCTGAATTCAATGGAAAATATAATTATCGATCTAGACATCTCAAACTTGTATTTTTCGGATGTGGGTGCAAAATTTGGTGCTAGCACCAAATTTTGAAAACCATCAAATATATCAATTGATTGTGTCACCTTGTTTCTTGCGTTATACGGGTTTGTGATGGTTCTGAATTCAATGGAATCAGTAAAAATTTCATAAGAGTTCTCAAACTTGTATTTTTCGCCGGTGGGTGAAAATTGTTGTGCCAGCACCAAATTTTGGAAAATATGCAAATTGATAAGTAGATAGTATCACCTTGTTTCTTGCGTTATACGGGTTTATGAGGGTCCTGAATCCGATGGAATCAATAAAAACAGCACTGGACATCGCAAACTTGTACTTTTTGGTGATGGGTACGAAATTTGGTGCTAGCACCAAAATTTGCCAAATTACGCCGAAAAATACAAGTAGCAATGATCTGGCATATTAGAAATGTATTCCATTAGAATCAGCGCCCTCGAAAACCTGAAAATGTGAATTTATAGCATCGTATAAGTGAATTACAAATTTTGTGTTCTAACTGAAAAGTGCTGGTTACTTGTTTTTTTCATTTTTTTCCTACGCAGAGAGGACTAAACAGCCATTTATAGTAATCATATCATTTTTTAATATTTTCCAATGTATTTTGCACCCCAGAAAACCTGTATTGAAAAATAATTAGCCGAAAATGTAACTTTCAAATTTGGTGAAAATTGTGCACTACTTGTAATTTTGGTGCTGCAATATAACCACCCCAGTACATTTTTTCGAAATTTTTTTTTTTCGGTCGGATCCAGACAAGTGATACCTACGTACAAACAAAAAATCAGACGTTTTCGTAAATATTTGTAGATTTTAGAGGGGGGGGTCAATATGACCCCTCCCCGGTATTTGTACAACATTTTATAGCCCGGTACTAATAGGGTTAACTGCATTCTTGGCCGCTGTAGTCTGTTTGAGTCGGGACTCTTTCTGCGCCTTATGAAGGTCATTTCGGCACTTCTGAATTTTGTTGTCAGTCCAGGGGGCCCTTTTCCTGTTTCGAGGGTATACAGGAACTGTTTCTGCAGCTGCTAACTTAACTGCTTCTGTAAAGGCAGTATAGCCCTCACAGTGATCTGCCGCCTCAGAGGCAAGAGCCTCATACCTGTTGCTCAGCTGTAGTGTGAAGCTGGATCTCACACTTGGCTGTTGCAACAGAGAGGACCAGTCATGCCGCGGCAAGGCAGATTTCGTTGTTCTGCTAGCACGCAGACCAAGTCTTACCTTGGCCACAATAAGGCGGTGATCACTGGAGAAGGGTCGAAGTGTAAATGCATTACAGTCTTGTATAGAGCTCCTGTATTTCCTACGAAACAGAATATGGTCTATCTGGGACTTGTGACCACTGGGTCCACTGTGAGTCCATAGCTTTCCAGTTCGCTTCTTGAACTGGGTTCCAGCCGAAAACAATCCATTTCCAGAGATAAAATCCTGAAGATGGACAGAATTTCGGTTAACACTATTGCTATAGACCCAGGGCGATGTAGGTGATTGATGCAGACTTGCATTAAAGTCTCCCAGGAATGTTAAGAATGCATGCTGATCCACTCCATCAGTAGCTGCTTGTAGATTGTGGTAGAAATTTTCCACCTCCTCTACAGGGGCAACACTAGTTGGAGAGTAGCACACAATCAGAACCACCTTAGGAAACTCAGTTTCCTAAGGGAACTTTAGCCAGTCTTCCAGAACATGAGAAGTGGCAACGGATGATGCGGTTAGAGATTTGGTCTATTTTGTCCAATGCTGCATGTGCAGTTGGATTCATCAATAGACCAATTCCACCATTGCCACTATCATCTGCTGACGCGAGGGCGAGTCGCCAACCGCCCCCCATGTCCTTAATCAGAACCTCATCAGTCTGTCCAGTCTGCATTCGGTGCTCTTGAACACCCACTGCACTAAGAGAAAGCTTATCTGCCAAGGCAGTCAGCTCACCTTGTCGCATTGGGGACCCGAGTGTTAGGGTGTTTACTGAGGCTAGTCTTGTGACTTGCCTCAGATTCACCAATGGCTTTGTTGGTCGGGGTGGAACATGAGAGTAGCCTCCAACTCCAGAATCCCTCTCCCCATCACAATCTGGCCTTCCTGGTGACCCAGGGTTTGGGCCAGAAAGGTCATCAGGAAAGGGACTCAAATAATTGTTGGGCTGCTCTCTCTCCAGTAGGGGGTGAGACAGGCAGCCGGTCAGGAGTTAACTGACGCTTGTGAGGCCGATTGTGTCCGGTAATTCCACTGGCCTCTAGTGGCCGGACCTCCGCATTGCTAATGTAATCCATAGTGGAGGTTGGGGGGTGCTTTTTTGCCGAGTCAGCTCTCGGGGCAAATAACACACCCTGGTTTGCCATTCCACAGGGTGGGTGTCGCAATGGAGTCAGATATGAGGCCCATCACCCATATCTATTCTGGCGCACATGACCCACCATTGGCTGTTGCAGCTCATCTGCTGGGTCATGCCCTGTACCCTTGCTGTCAGGTGCAGGTCGCAGTGAAGTGCTCTCAGAGTGGACATGAGAACACTCTACTCCTGACCAGCCATTGGTAGATCACCATCTGCCTGGTCAGGCCATATACCCCTGCAGCCAAGTATATGGGTCCGTAATCCAGGACCAAGGGCGTCCTTATCCCAGAACGAAGGGGGTCCTAGTTACAGTACCAGATTTGCCCTAGTAAGAGGGTCTATGCAGCTACAGGTGGCACCTCCTTTATGCTGCATGGAGGTGGCAAGTTTTCTTGATCAATGACCGAGAATACCTGACCTGACCTCGCTCACTTCGTGGCTCGTCCCACAATTGCTATCATCATCTGGATCTGGACTGATGTTGAATTTGGATCTAAATCTGATCCATCCATGCCATCAGTATTACACCTGTATTACACCGCTCACTGGCAGAAATACATGAATAATCACCTTTAGACTGAAATTGAATCAATTCGCAATCCTCGTGATCACACTACTGGCTCTCATCAGTTCTGTTTGGGCAATCAACCTTTTTGTCACATATAAATCGATTGGGAATGCATGACCCATCGCCGCAGTTAAATTCGCATGACCTGTCATTATCACCAAGTATGGATACCGGTATGACATAATTTCTTTCTTCAGTGGGAGGTAACCTGGTAAATTTTATTGCTGCAGAGAAATTAAATAAATGTGATGAGCAGAATAATTAAAAATAATTTATTTCCAGCCATAAATTAAATATAAATGTAACATCTTATTTTCATTTAGAAATTTGCAAATTATTTCTGGCAAAATTATTTTAGATCGATTTTACATTCATCATAATGATAATGATGAATACACTTATATTGTTATTTTTTTACGCGAATTTTTTAAATGTATCCCACCGTATCAAAATTAAAATACAAATTAACAAACTGTTTTACACCATAAATCCTACTTGTAATAATAATGAATATGGCTACGTAATGGATTTATACTGAGTTAGTTAGGATGGGACGGTTTATGTTACTGTGAATAGTTGATGCTAAAGAGTTTAAGTTCACAGCCCAGGCAGTTCAGCACCGTCTTCAAGGCCAAGTTCAATTCTGCACTTTTGCCGGGACCCACGGAGGCAATGGGAGGTTCCTCGGATGATAGCGAAGGTTATCAGAGATCGCACCCATCCCGTGACGCTACTGCTTGTCCTACAATCGATGCAAGCGGTCGGCTATCACTCGTAAGAGCTTGTTGGCTTGTTGAGCCGGAACTCCATCGCACAAGGCGAAAAGTCGAAAAAATCTCCTCTACGAGCGGAAACAGCTGCATAATACAAGCGTTTCTTTTCGTCTTCGGCTGTCTCCAGACGGGACTCTGTGGTGCATCTAACATAAGACTCGGCGTCCAGATTAATTGTGGGGCGAGCCACGAAGTGAGTGAGCCTTAGCGTAGTGGTACCATTAATCAACCTGTCGTTCTGTCGTTCTGTCGTTCTGTCGCGTCGCGTTTTTTTTCAGTATTTTATTTTAAACGTTAATAACTCGGCCAATCCTTGATGAAATCTATCCAAACTTGGTACACATGTTGTTTGGCAAAAGTTTGAAAATTTTCCAAGTAGAATTTGCGTGGGGCCTTCGTGCAGCATCAGTGTAACTGTTATTGCAGTTATAATACATTTGTTTATCCAAATTTAAAATGCGTTAAATTATTATTACTGTAGGATAAATCAGCTGGGTTTTCTGACAAATTTTGCAATTCTGCATGTAGGCCTACCATGTGTACCGGTACTGTCAGGCTGTACTCAATCCCTGAATCGAGAATCCTGCAAAGCTATATACTGTTAGGTATATTGCTGTATTGGGGTGGGGTTAGGAATAATCCATTTGTTTTAGCATTGAACTGTTGAATCCCCTTATTTATTATAAAACCATTGGAAATATTCGCAAATGCCGCTCCATTACTGTCTGAAACGCTCCCGACAGTCCGATGTATCTGGACCCGAGCAGCCGAGTTGCTTCAAGAGGTGATTAACGGGGGAATACTACGGAATTGCTTGTTTGTCAGTACGATTCTATTTGGGTATTTACTACACTCAGACACTGGGAATACGGCGGTCAGTCAGATCGTAATGCGGGCCACTGCCAAGTTCCTCATGCCTCACTCCGGTCACCCACCTTGGAGTGCGGTGGGAAGAGTCCCACTTACTGACATACGTCGACGACTGGACGAATCGACGAGGATTGCGATCTGGGTTTAGCGGCGGCCCGGATCCTGGGATCGCCTGGGGGAAATGGTTGAACGTTGGGCAGACGTTATCGCACTGGATTACGTTCTCTGTGACGCGAAAGTGTGAAGCGAATTCGTTGTCGAATTGGGTCGGAAGCTGCGGGAATTCTACTGTTCTACGGGAGTAAACCGCAGCGGTCCGGTGTCTACGGACGGATACTACTGGGATAAGCAGGTATTTCGATCGAGTTTCTCGTATTCTCGATGCTCGAGGCGGATAGAGAGTTGGTTGTGTTGGGCGGTGTTGTTCAATTCTATCAAACATATTAAATAATTGGTAAAATAATAAAAACACACCAGATAAAGATACTGAGCTTATGGTAAAGATATAGGCCGAACTTACAATTTCCAAATAGATTGTTCATATAATAAATATATTTTTGGTATTTGATTTCAAGATAGGGGGGGGGGGGGGGGGGGGGGGGGACTGGACGCAATAAAAATTCATCCCTCTCCAGGGGAAATTGGACGCAAATAACAACAGCTGATTACTCTCAAAAATAAAACTAACCTGTTCTATTGTGTTTACTTTATTGTTTTGGTTAAAATAACGTGCCACTGTAACCTGCTCCTTTCCCAAAATTGAGAAATTAATATTGAGGCGAGTTATAGTTCATATGCGTACCTCTGGTATTTTCGTATTGCAAAAATAAGACTATAAGTATGAAATACCCTATGTTATTGAGATATTGTTTATTGTTTTGGTTAGAAAAGCCCACCACTGTAACCTGCTCCTTTCCGTTAATTAAGTAATGGAGATTAGTTTATTGTTTTGGTTAGAAAACACCACCACTGTGACCTGCTTCTTTTGCCAGAGGTACGCATATGAACGATAACCTTGAGGCGGGATATTAATTCGCCAAGATGGGATTTGCGTCCAGTCCCACCCCCCTCCTATCTCTTGATTTCACTAAAAAATAGAATACATTGCATTTTACTGTTATAATTACTGTATTGAATAAAATAATTAATTGATTGTTTATTAAACCGTGCTAAGCACGTTGAACTGGAGCTCTAACAATTCCCCACTAGCGGCAGACAGGAACTGTAAAAGTCTCTGTAGAATTTCTAATTAAGCAATGCTCTTAGGTAACTACTACTAAATTTCAGATGAATCTGATCGTTGGTTCTATAATTACAGCTATTTTTACGTTTCTGTTAATTCGCCCCCTAGCGGCAGACCGGGGAACTGTAGAAGTCTGTCTGTGTGTAGAATTTCTAAATTTTTTATAGACTACATGAGTACCAAGTTTGGTTCCATTTCATCCATGATTGACCGACTTATTAGCGTTCAAACATTCCTGCCACAAACATAGCCAGAGGCAGCCACAAACGAATAAAAGCTGCAGGAACTCGAGCGATAATTAATTTATTAATTATTAAATACTGTTTCAATTAAATTCTTTACGAAAATCTAGTCATCTTCTTTTAAATATGGACCCTGCATTCGTGGAAAATATAATATTTGATAATTCATCAGTCAGCCTACGCTAATTTCACGGCAAGTCCTTGTCATGGCCTGTGTGTAGTAGGCCATGGTACCACCCTACTACCGGTACCGGCTGACCGCGTGACCGGTGGCAACTAGCACTTCAGCACTTGCACAGCAACAGCACTACCGGCGATACACAGGTTGAAATTTATGTAGAGTTTGCTCAACAGTACAGATATAAAATAGTTATCTAAATTATATATATTACTATTGACAAGTATTGAAATATATACCGTTATTCGTGTTATCAGTATTTGCAACATCTGACATTGAAGAGGTGAAAGAAGATGAATACCGGCACTCAACAAAACCAACGCTTATCACAGGTCGGTATGGTTACCTCGAAACCGGCGCGACTGTCCACTCGAATACAACTTCAAAACACAAACGCCAACAATAAACTGAAAGCGAATCGAACGTCTTCAGAAGAATCTGTCATTGGGACGAAGAAAAGGAAGCCGAAACCACGGGAATGGACCACAGCTAAGATTGAATGCTCCCATTGTCAGAGTTCCTGGACCGAAATTGAAACACCAATTGCCGATGGGCTTGATCTCTCAAACCAAAACTTCCTCTGCGGGGTTTGCGTGGCAGTAAAGATTGAAAGTCTGGAAGCTGGCATCCCTAGGTATTATTATTATAAAGAGCGTCAGCCTGCGTTTAATAAATATATTTTAATATAAAACA
>JAUCBJ010002619.1:0-88083 GCA_032718475.1 Nemertoderma westbladi | reverse complement strand
TAAGGACTGTAATCAGTTAACATAAACATACAGTGTTAACCTTATGTTTGATATTACTTAGAATGATGATAGAATTTCAGCCCCCCCCCCCCCCCCCCCCCTTCCCCAGAACTATACACCCCAGATGAAACTGGTGATTTTAAGGACACGTCTTTTAAGGACAAGCTTTTCAGGCAGGTGTTGCTAGTGCGATAAACGAAAGTCAATGAATCAGGTTACACTGTTATTTTTGGGAGAATCAGGCGTTATTTGCGTCGACTTTCCCCTGGCCGCTTGGAGGCATATGAATTTTGATTGCGTCGAAAGTCCACGCCCCCTGCAAGCCCCCCCCCCCCCCCCCACACTTCACGCTGTTCTAGCAGGGAATTCAATCGAAAAAAGCTGTACATTAAGTACTGTAATAATTTACTAGGTAAGTAAAGTAAAGTTATCAGTGTAAGTGTAGTACATTGTATTGCAGTAGAGGATATTATTTCAAAATAATACACCTCGTTTATCGTGAAATACTTCGAATAAAGCTACACTCTACGGCGTAGGTCGTTATTAGCCCGGTATAGGTCGTTATAGCTCTATTGGTTTGGTATAGAACGGTTTTACAAATTTACAAAATTACAAATAACCACGCCATCAATAAACTCTTCACTCTTCTATAAAAACATTTTATGTTTTATAAGGACAAAAGTTTATGCATACTGAGTAGAAACTAAAAATAAATGAATGATCATGCGTCCTAATTAATAGAATCTATTGAAATGGCAATGTTCTAATAAATTACAAGTTTTAAGTTTGTCACAAAAGGACTTAACACTTACTGATTCGATAACGTCACTGGGAAGTGAGTTCGATATTGGTACTAGGATTGTTATAGGTCGCATCCCTTTTAGAACGTACAGTACCTTGCTTTATTTATTATTCTGTTGCGCCATCGGCGCTACATAAATGGAATGTCATAGAACGCAACAGAATGTAAAAGTCAATGGAATTAGAGTTGAATGAATAAACCACTCCTGGGTTGTTGCGCCAATGCTGCCCATTGGTTATAGAGCTGTTGCGCCGTTGCGCCGTTGCGTGTTTTCGGGGAAGCCTTTTAAACAACTGATCAATATTTTTGACAAACATACGATTAGGACTGTTTTACTATAATCTAATACGTAACTCAAATTCTCTCACTGTATATCTATAATAATACAGTAATTATAATAGAACAACACACCTTACCGTATTATTTTATTTCTTCTTATAATAATGTCCAATGCCATAACAAGGCTTAGTAGGCTTCCCTGTAAATATATAAATAAATGATTAATATTGACTTGCGGCGAGGTGACCGATAATTTGCGGCGAAATGGCATTCACAGTGAGACACCTCGCCGCACATTATCTGCGGCGAGATGACTTGCGGCGAAGTGGCAGTGCGGCGAAGTGACCAGCACCCGATTGTGGAAGTCTGGAAGTCTTTGTCAATTGTCTGCCAGTAGACTTAGACTGATAGACAGGTACTGTAGTCTGGTAGTTGTAGGTCTAGGTACAGTGGTTGTACATTCACAGTGCGGTAGATCATCAACTGATCAGTCTGTCAGTAGAAGGTAAAAACACTGAATTGGAATAGG
Organism: Nemertoderma westbladi; assembly: GCA_032718475.1. Taxonomy (NCBI): domain Eukaryota; kingdom Metazoa; phylum Xenacoelomorpha; order Nemertodermatida; family Nemertodermatidae; genus Nemertoderma; species Nemertoderma westbladi. The sequence goes on along the minus strand of JAUCBJ010002619.1, from coordinate 86,473 downwards.
CCTACCTGATTGCTGATACAGGCTGTGGCTGACCCTGACTGCGTGACAGGTACGGTACAGCTGTACGGAGCAGCCGACAGGCAGAGGTTTAGGCATTTCTGTAGTACCAGAGTACTACACAGTACTAGCAGACTAGTAGGCCTTCTGTCTGACACCTGACAGTTAGCATTTGACAGTTAGTAGTCCTACTGCCTGACTGCAGTACTGTATTCGAGTTCGAATAGGCCTATTAGCATTAGGTATTATCTTTATCTTTTCTGCAGCTTTTGCAGTCATTTAATACGTTTAATATGCCGAAACAAATAAAGGAAATAAAGGATTTTCTGTTGACGGCCAGGCGGCCTGATGCTAAATGTAAGTTTACCTTTTAGGTTTAGCTCAGCCTTTAGCAGTTTAGGCCACAATCTGACAATAATAGCAAATTCTACATCTGTTACAATACAATCCTGCAATCAGGGTTAGGGCCCAATCGTTGCCGTTCCGGTACCCACACTTTTTCCTACTTGTAAACCACATTGCACATCACAGTCACAGACAGTACAGCAGTAGCCTACCTTAGTCAGACAGTCAGGCTGTACCGTTCACCGTTATCATTGTAATTGTATGTATTGCTGTATTGTTTTCTATTTGACTGTTTGAATCCAAATTGTTTTAATCTGTTAATTGTAATTGATCTTTTTTGAATTGTGTTTTCTGTGTTTTGCGTTTTGGCTATATTCTCACTGTCTGATAATTTAAAAACACCAAAAATGAGGTGTAAAAAAATGGCCGTTTGTGTACCCCTACCCCAAACGGCATAGTGCATATTCCCTGTTACAGTGTTAATCTGTACAATGCCGCATGTATTGACTGAGTTATAGTTCATATGCGTACCTCTGGTATTTTCGTATTACAAAAATAAGACTATAAATATGAAATACCCTATGTTATTGAGATATTGTTTATTGTTTTGGTTAGAAAAGCCCACCACTGTAACCTGCTCCTTTCCGTTAATTAAGTAATGGAGATTAGTTTATTGTTTTGGTTAGAAAACACCACACAAATAATTCGAAACATTTTTAGTGTTCTGGTGTTGATGTTGAGTGTTTTTAACTTGTTGTAAAGAAAAATGCTTTACCGGTACAGGTACGTGACGTGCAGGTGTGCGAATAAACAGTGCGTCTCGTGGTAATTTTCGTTTAGGTTGATAGCGTAGCCATCTTTCCGCCACTACTGGCTGCGGGAGTAAATTACTAATAAAACTATTCCTGCTTTAATTAAATCTACGATAGTTTATAATATTATATATTATTTTTTTTATGATTGACTGTAGAATGTAAGCAAAATTGCGTAGTCTATCTAATCAATCTCATTATGTCAAAATTGTTTCTTCCATGTTAAAAAATGACATCTCCTTATTTCTATTATTTGAGTATAATTTTTTTAGTTTAAAAAGTATATATTAAATAGCTATAATTTGTTAATAAACGGCTTGACCCAAAACATATGGTAAGCCCCATTTCTATACATACTAAAAGTTACTAAGTAGCATATTATGTACTCCGCTAAAACTGCATGTATTCTCAGTTGTAGAAAGAAATCAATTTCTAATTTCGTTTATTTTGGTACCTGTAGAAGTAGAATAAGATTCAAAATTGTTTATAAATACTTTTTATTTCAGCTGTTACGATAAAGAAAAATAAAGACAACGTTAAATTCAAAGTTCGTTGCAGTAAATATCTCTACACCCTGGTAATGATAGACAAGGAGAAGGCGGACAAACTACGCCAGTCCCTCCCTCCTGGGCTCACCGTAAAGGACATTCACAAAAAGAAGAAGGCGTAGCCCTTACTATAACATGGTGGTTTATTTAACGCCATTGTTGGCATATAATAATATTAATAATATAGTTCCCGTTGTATATAACTATATTTTATAATATATATACTGGTTCTGGTTCTATATTATGGATATAATTTTTCCAACCTTGTTGACCCACAACGTATCGCAAATAATCAATAAATAATTGATGTGTTACATATTATTTGATGTTCCTGCCTCAACATGTCCTAGAATATTGTGTATTCAGATACCTGAACCACATCCCAACCTAGAACCTATCCTTCCTCGAATCCCTAATTTTTAGCAACAGATGGTCTGTTTTTTAGGGATGCAACAGAGCTAAAATTTTATTTGGTGATTGATAATTCCAATAGATTATCATAGTAGACAGTTGTTCATGGGACATGGGGGAATTTGACGCAAATTCCTTATCGGCGAATTAATATCTCGCATCAACAGTTTTATTTTTGAGAGTAATCAGCTGTTATTTGCGATGATTTTCACCTGGAGAGGGATGGATTTTATTGCGCCGAAGTCAATCTCCTAAGTCGTGTCAAAGCCCTCTGGGTCAAAGCCCTCTGGGTCAAAGCCCTAAGTTTAAATCTGCAAATGTTCAGGAGAGCCTAAACAATATATGGAAAGATATAGGGACTTTCTGCAGTAAAATATTGTCCAATAGGATTCTTGGAATTCACTCTGTTACGTATTAATCATCACTTTCCCATTAGGTTAAAACTTTCCATAGGGCTTTTCTGAGGTAAAATATTGTTATTGTCCGCCTGGATATAGGGCTTCACTATACCCCGCAATAATCATCACTTCCCATTGGTCTAATTCGAATTTCAACAACGTAAGCTCCGGATTAATTTGCCCGGAGCCAGGAAATTGGCCTTGAGCTCCGGATTTCTAGAGCCGGAGCTCTGTTGCATCCCTAGTGTTTTTATATACCGCGCTTGTGGCACTTTACACTTCTGGTGTACCATCAAAGTCTATCGAAACACGGAACCATATGTCAATACAGTCTTCCGTCAGTGTGTTTTACCACATTGTACAATGTGGGGTTTCGTTCAGAATATTAATGGTATGTACTACAAATGGAAATGGAAAGTTTTTATTTACTTCTATAAGTAAAAACGCACCAACATGCACAACACAATAAAATAAGTGAGTTACTGATAGAGGCCGTATCTAAATAATCAAATATTAATATACATATAGTATACTATACAATACACCGATATAAAAACAAATTTATTACTATTGGTAAGTATATTGGTGTATGCTATATACAATATAAAATAAGTATGTAAGATATTGTTTTTAAAATACATAAAATATATTAAAATAAGTCTGTAGGATAGTGATCTTATAATAGAAACAAACAGCACATTAAAATACATAAAATTTAATAAAATAAAATGATTTAAGATTTAAATATTTTAAGTTAAAGTTAGTAGTTTTATTCTTAAAATAAGCCGTGTTTAATAAAATAAGTATATTATGTAATGTAGGTTTATTGAATTAAAATAATGTAGAAATAATGTATATTGAAAATAATGAAATATTGAAATAAAAATATAAAAGTTTATATTCTTTTGGACTATTATTATGGTAGATTACGGAATGCTTTCAAGTATGAGGTCAAATCAACATCACATAATAGAGTTTTAAAGGAACCTAGTGATGTAGCCTCAACTACATTGGCCGGTAATTTTCACTAAAGAAAAAGCTATTTTGTATTAAGCATGATGCCACATTTGGTTTAAATAACTTATACTTATATCCACGTGTTCTACAATTGTTACTAATGTTAAAGCGGTTGATTAAGTTAGGGACATCCACCAGACCAAGATCTTTGCGAATTATTTTGAAGGTCATAGTTAGATCAAGTCGGAGACGGCGCAGTTCGAGTGATTCGAGACATCGAATACGAAGTCGTTCAAAGTATGGTGTCTTTGGATCAAGCGAACATCGATAAAACAACCTTCATGTAAACAATCTTGGAACTTTTTCGAGTTTATCGATGGAACCGAGATAACCCTCTTTACAAGTAGTTGATAGGAACGGATTCCAAACAGTAGTAGCATATTCCACAAGAAGTCTCGCAAAGGTCGTATAGGCTCTCAATAGTGCTTGGCGGTTATTGGTACAGAACATTTTAAAAATCACGCTAATAACATAGTATGCCTTTTTACAAATAGCATTAATGTAGTTTTGAAATGATAATGATGAGTCAATAATTACACCCAGGTCGCGGCAATGATCAACTCGTGTCAATATGGTGGAATCAATATTGTAGTCAACGCGTTCAAAATTCTTAGTTCCAATATTTAATACTGTACATTTTTCGATAGCGATTGTCATTTGCCATGTATAACACCATTTTACAAAGTTTGTAAGAGATTCTGATAGAGCAATATGATTGTTATTGGGGCCATATAATTTATTATCATCCGCAAATAGAAGAAGGTAGGTAGCTTTTGGAAAATTGCACATCTGTCGTCGCCATTCTTCACGTGAATTACTGATTAGAAAGCTTGCGTTGCAAGGATTCCAAATATGTAACAATATCTGAATTTCATTGAGAAACAGCTGAGATATAGGTGTTCAAAGATTGCAAGAATTATCGTTCACTGTGGGTCATTTATTCTATTTAATAAATACACAATGTTCTGGAACATTTTGTTTTATGTATGAATATCTACGCAATAGAGATATTGTATAGGCATACCGCAGTTGCCCACCAACCCATAAAATAAATAACACGTTCTGGAATTTTGTGTATTTATTAAATAGAATAAATGGCCTGCAGCGAACGATAGGCCCCTGCTTCTTTCAATCTTTGAACGCCAATTTCTCAGCTGTTTCTCAACGAAATTCAAACATTGTTACATATTTCGAATCCCTAAAAAATAATACATATTCGAGAACACTAAATTGTTTAGCATTAAGGCAGCAGGAGCATGGCCTACTATATATACGGCCTAACATGTTATCGATTTGGCCTTAAAAAAAGAGGCCAGTTTTTTTTACACTATTTTGATATGGGGAGAGTTCTATAAATTTTCATTTGCTGCAATTTGGTAAACGGACGTAATAGAAGTCTCCCCATTAAGTAAGATACAAAATTTTATGGTAGCTAGTGTTTTAGATAGGTTTAGCTAGTAATATCGATATTGGTTCCGACAACCTACTTCCCTCTATAAATATTTTGTAGTAGCTAGTTCTTATTACTATTTGTATAGAAAATATTCCAGAACATGTTAGCTATTCATTTTTAAAAAAGTTATGTTCTAGAACAAATATTTTTTGTTCTAGAATATTTTTTAGAAAAAAATATTTAAACCGCATGGAATCGTTCTAAAACGTGTTTAAAATCAATAAAAAAAATAGTGAAAAAAAAATATTGTGAATAAAATTTCTTGAAAAGAAAATTTTTTGTTATTGATTTTAAACACGTTTTAAAACGATTCCATGCGTTTTAAATAGAATCTAGATTTTTTTCTAAAAAATGTCTAGAACAAAAAATATTCGTTCTAGAACGTGATTTTTCTTAAAATGAATAGCTAACATGTTCTGGAATATTTTCTATACAAATAGTAATAAGAACTAGCTACTACAAAATATTTATAGAGGGAAGTAGGTTGTCGGAACCAATATCGATATTACTAGCTAAACCTATCTAAAACACTAGCTACCATAAAATTTAGTATCTGTTACGTCCGTTTACCAAATTGCAGCAAATGACAATTTATAGAACTCTCCCCATATCAAAATATTAAAATAGTGTAAAAAAAAAACTGGCCTCTTTTTTTAAGGCCAAATCGACAACATGTTAGGCCGTATATATAGTAGGCCATGGCAGGAGTTTAAGAGTACAATAATTTGAATTACAATAAATATGGAAGTAATATGAATGACAAACAAATGCGAAGAACTGCTGTCGAAAATTGAAGTTCCTTGGTCTGCAATAAACTGCACAAATACTACATGATTAGCTCATAGAGAGGATATTACGAGGTCAACGACGATATAATTTCGGCTCTAAAGGAGGCAGAAATCCTATCTTTTCCCTCTTCCAAAACTCATTCGGCGACATCCGCTCAGTACAACCATGTCCCCGGTTGGAACGAAATTGTGAGAGAGAAGTACCTCCATTCGAGAGAGCTCTTCTTAATCTGGCGTGAGATGAACAGCCCTCGGGGGGTCCATTACACGCTCAACTACATAAGGCGAAAGCCCAGTTTAAGCGCGCGTATCGAGGTGCCAAACGGGATGCCGATCAACTTCGATCAGACCGTTTGGCCAACTCGCTTGCTGACAATAATCCTCGTGATTTTTGGAAACACGTAAAAAGTAATACGCCTCCCCAAACGGTGGATGACTACTACTCCTACTACTAGGATCGGCATGCTGCATTGCAGCTGCATTTTTAAGAATGCTGTGCCGGCTTCTCAACAAAATTGCACCGCCACAACTCCCTATCACCCATGACATTTGCTAGATCATCCGCATCTTTAAGGCCAGTGTCCTTTAAGATGCGTCTCAAGAAAGTCATGGGCTGTCCACCATGCTTATTCACTCCATGAGGCTGCCAAAGTACAAGATTATGCACTGGCTGGTCCTCACGGCGAAAGCAATGTCCTGCAAAGCGGAGGCGATTTTGTTCTAGTGTCAAGGTTGGGGGAACCAATGAGACACCTCCAATGTTATATAGTGTCTGGTTGGAGATGTGTGCATTGTACGGGTCACAATGAACCCGGCGTAGCATTCTTGTAAATGTGCCATCCAGAGATTTGGTGTCCTCAGCAGTTAGAGCCCAGCATGGACTCCCGTAGAGGAGTACTGGAACTACTGCTGCTCTAAATAATCGGACCTTAAGTTTCCGATTAATTCTCGGTGACTTCCAAATCCTGGAAAGCCTATTCAAGGCTGCCCATGCCTTTCCCTTACGTATTCGAAGGTCCTCACCTGACTTCCGGATCCATGATCCCAGGTAACAGATGTCGTCCACATGCTCAAGCATATCATCCTTTGAGCTTATGCTCATCCGATCAGATACTTGCTGAGGACTTTCAAAGTTAACTGTCAGAATTTTGGTCTTTCTGGAGTTAATAAAAAGACCAACACTAGAAACAGCATGTTCTAATGAGCTGAGGAGCCGTTGGGCTCCCTCTAATGATTCTGAGAGTACTCCTAAGTCATCAGCAAAGTCTAGATCAGTTAGGTACTTGGCAGGATTTCCTCGACTTCTGGAGCCAGTAGGTGGAGTTATCATCACCCCATGATCATTATGATGATCTAAGGACATGCGTAGAACATAGTCAACCACAATAATGAACAAGAATGGTGCAAGTGTGTCTCCTTGGAGGACGCCCCATAACACTTCAAATGGTTCTGTGTCACCGTCAACAGTAGACACAAATGTTGTCGAACCATCGTATACTGATCTGATTGCTGCAATAATTTCATCAGGAATCCCATATAATAAAAGTATGCTGAACATACGTGAGCGAGAGACAGAATCAAAGGCCTTGAAGAAGTCAACAGAGATAACAGCCAGATGCCTGTCTTTCTTTTTTGATAATTCTTCAATTATCCTTCTAAGTGCCAAAATGGGCTCCATGGTTCCACGACCTTTGCGGAACCCATTCTGATTTCCACGGAGCAGTCTCTCAATGGGATCCCTGATGCGATTTAATAGAATCCTATTGTATAGCTTTGCAGCAATCGAGATCAATGAGATTCCCCGAAAAGAACCATAGAGTGTTAGGTTGCCCTTCTTGGGAACTGGCACCAACTTATTTGTTTTCATTTCTTGTGGGATTCTTGTTGTTCGGTACATGTCTACTATGATGGGATAGATGAGCTTTAAACACTCAGGTATTTTAAAGACCTCAGGGGGAACACCATCTACTCCACTGGCACGATTGGTCTTAATGCTCTTTGCAGCAGCCTTCACTTCTGCAAAGGAGATATCGCCATGGGAATATCTGGGAGTACAGACTCAGACACTTTTACTTCTATAAAGTTATCAGGCAATACCCTGTCATTATTGAGGAGCTTTTCAAAGTGGGCTTTCCAACCATTGAGGCGATCGGCTGGTGATTCAGCATTAACCTTGGTGGTTGGTTGGCTTATCCGCCCAGTAATCAGATTGATCGATTTCCATGCCTGGGATGATTGCCTGCTGTCGTCAGCATCATTGATAGCATCAACCTGTTGGTTTATTAGCTCCTGTAGATTAACAGAGTACTGCCTGTTCAGGGACCTAAATGCAGCCTTAACTGCATTCTTGGCCGCTGTAGTCTGTTTGAGTCGGGACTCTTTCTGCGCCTTATGAAGGTCATTTCGGCACTTCTGAATTTTGTTGTCAGTCCAGGGGGCCCTTTTCCTGTTTCGAGGGTATACAGGAACTGTTTCTGCAGCTGCTAACTTAACTGCTTCTGTAAAGGCAGTATAGCCCCCACAGTGATCTGCCGCCTCAGAGGCAAGAGCCTCATACCTGTTGCTCAGCTGTAGTGTAAAGCTGGATCTCACACTTGGCTGTTGCAACAGAGAGGACCAGTCATGCCGCGGCAAGGCAGATTTCGTTGTTCTGCTAGCACGCAGACTAAGTCTTACCTTGGCCACAATAAGGCGGTGATCACTGGAGAAGGGTCGAAGTGTAAATGCATTACAGTCTTGTATAGAGCTCCTGTATTTCCTACGAAACAGAATATGGTCTATCTGGGACTTGTGACCACTGGGTCCACTATGAGTCCATAGCTTTCCAGTTCGCTTCTTGAACTGGGTTCCAGCCGAAAACAATCCATTTCCAGAGATAAAATCCTGAAGATGGACAGAATTTCGGTTAACACTATTGCTATAGACCCAGGGCGATATAGGTGATTGATGCAGACTTGCATTAAAGTCACCCAGGAATGTTAAGAATGCATGCTGATCCACTCCATCAGTAGCTGCTTGTAGATTGTGGTAGAAATTTTCCACCTCCTCTACAGGAGGGGCAACACTAGTTGGAGAGTAGCACACAATCAGAACCACCTTAGGGAACTTCTTAGCCAGTCTTCCAGAACATGTGAAGTGGCAACGGATGATGCGGTTAGAGATTTGGTCTATTTTGTCCAATGCTGCATGTGCAGTTGGATTCATCAATAGACCAATTCCACCATTGCCACTATCATCTGCTGACGCGAGGGCGAGTCGCCAACCGCCCCCCATGTCCTTAATCAGAACCTCATCAGTCTGTCCAGTCTGCATTCGGTGCTCTTGAACACCCACTGCGCTAAGAGAAAGCTTATCTGCCAAGGCAGTCAGCTCACCTTGTCGCATTGGGGACCCGAGTGTTAGGGTGTTTACTGAGGCTAGTCTAATGACTTGCCTCAGATTCACCAATGGCTTTGTTGGTCGGGGTGGAACATGAGAGTAGCCTCCAACTCCAGAATCCCTCTCCCCATCACAATCTGGCCTCCCTGGTGACCCAGGGTTTGGGCCAGAAAGGTCATCAGGAAAGGGACTCAAAGAATTGTTGGCTGCTCTCTCTCCAGTAGGGGGTGAGACAGGCAGCCGGTCAGGAGTTAACTGACGCCTGTGAGGCCGATTGTGTCCGGTAATTTCACTGGCCTCTAGTGGCCGGACCTCCGCATTGCTAATGTAATTCATAGTGGGGGTTGGGGGGTGCTTTTTTGCCGAGTCAGCTCTCGGGGCAAATACCACACCCTGGTTTGCCATTCCACGGGGTGGGTGTCGCAATGGAGTCAGATATGAGGCCCATCACCCATATCTACTCTGGCGCACATGACTCACCATTGGCTGTTGCAGCTCATCTGCTGGGTCATGCCCTGTACCCTTGCTGCCAGGTGCAGGTTGCAGTGAAGTGCTCTCAGAGTGGACATGAGAACACTCTACTCCTGACCAGCCATTGGTAGATCACCATCTGCCTGGTCAGGCCATATACCCCTGCAGCCAAGTATATGGGTCCTTAATCCAGGACCAAGGGCGTCCTTATCCCAGAACGAAGGGGGTCCTAGTTACAGGACCAGATTTGCCCTAGTAAGAGGGTCTATGTAGCTACAGGTAGCACCTTCTTATGCTGCATGGAGATGGCAAGTTTTCTTGATCAATGACCTAGAATACCTGACCTGACTCTAGGCTCTGACTCTGACGGTGGGTGACGCTAGTGGTGGACCTGCAATTTGCAATCTGTGGGCCGATAATTATAAATATACTAGAAAGCCTGTGGCCCGAAGGGCCACAGGCTTTCTATTTTTATATTTATATTTTTCTATTTTTATATAGATAGACTAGAAAGCCTGTGGCCCTTCGGGCCACAGCTTTCTAGTGCACATGCAGATGATATATGAATATGTGTGGGAGATTCGATAACTGCATACGGAACAGACACCATCATTAAATAAAACACCACCCCCATAAGAGATAACTGTCAAGTTTCAACTTTAGGCAGATTGTAAATAACAAAATTTCCAGAAAATGATCACTTTCAGATCCACCCTCTACCTGCGGACTGGTGAAATGCAGACGGCGCTGCAGTTTGGTAAAGATGGGGTTTATGGTGAAGTAAAATGCCTGCCTTTCAAGTTTCAGCTTAAACAGATTGTAAATAACAAAATTGGTGTAGATGTTCACATTCAGACATTTCACCCTCTAGCAGTAGACTGAAGAACTGTAGACGACTCTGGGACTCCGTAAAGATACAGAATATGCTGTAGTAGATTCCTGCCAAGTTCCAGCTCAATAGGATTAAAAAGAACCAAATGGGATGAGGTGTTCACTATCAGATATTTCGCCCTCTAGCGGCAGATACGGACTGTATAGAACTCTGTGACTCCGTAAAGGTACAGCCTATGCTGCAGTAGAAGCCTACCAAGTTTCAGTCTAAACCGTTAGTAAATAACAAAGTTGAAGAAGATGTTAACTTTCAGACATTTCACCCTCTAGCGGTAGACTGGGGAAGTGAATAGGATTCTGCAACCCCGTAAAGATACAGCCTATGATGTAGTAGATACCAACCAAGTTTCAGCTCAAAATGATTAAAAAGAACCAAATGGGATGAGGTTTTCACTATCAGACAATTCGCCCTCTAGCGGCTGACTGTGGAACTGTAGATGACTCTACTACTCCGCAAAGATATAGCCTATGCTATAGTAGAAGCCTACCAAGTTTCAGTCTAAAAGGATTGTAAATAACAAAGGTGGAGGAGATGTTAACTTTCATACATTTCGCCCTCTAGCGGCAGACGCGGGTAATGTAGACAACTCTGCGCGACTCAGTAAAGATATAGCCTATGCTGTAGTAGATGCCTACCAAGTTCAGTCTAAATGGATTATAAATAACAAAGTTGGAGAAGATGTTAACTTTCAGACATTTCGCCCTCTAGCGGTAGACTGGGGAATTGTAGACGACTCTGCGACTCAGTAAAGATACAGCCTTTGCTGTAGTAGATGCCTACCAAGTTTCAGTCTAAACGGATTGTAAATAACAAAGTTGGAGAAGATGTTAACTCTCAGACATTTAGCCCTCTAACGGTAGACTGGGGAACTGTGGACAACTCCGGAAATATACTGGTGGAAACTCAGAGACTTCGGAAATATACAGCCTATGCTGCAGTATATAGCTACCAAGTTTCAGCACAAAAGCATTAAAAACAACCCAATGAGATCAGGTTTTCACTATCGGACAATTCGCTCTCTAGCGGCAGACGGGGGAACTTCAGACGGCTCTGAGTATTACGTTGCAACGAGTTAGGGCGAGACCTATCTAACGAGCTATAGTAAGCGAGATTTCATGGAGATTAGATGTATAATATTAGATAAAATAATAATACAGTAAGTATAGGCCTACAGAAATAATTATTTTACTTTTAATATTCATAACAGTAAAACAAAAATGTTATAAACCTCTCCTTCCATGCAGCCAATGATTGAGAAAGCAGAATTACTCTTGAGCAATTCGCAATAGACAACCCAAACCCACCCCAATCAACACTCCAGCCTGCTTGCTCCTTATCTGTGCCCAGCCAGTTAGCTGCGAGTTCAATAATTACCTTAACGTTGCTATGATACAGAAAAAAATCCTTCCCTATTCAATAAGAATAGGCCAATTCGATCATGCTTGGCGAATATGACATATTTATACACTATTTGCTTTTTAATCAATAAATAATCATACATATTTATATTAAACACTCGAATAAAATAAAAACTTTGTGAGAATGGGACACGGCGAATCTACCCATGTTAATTTTATACCAGGTGGGATAAATGTTAGCCCTCTAAATCATTAATTACCGATAGAAGAACTGAAATAATTCGATACATTTCGCCCGAAAATCACGAAAATCGCCCTCTAGCGGCAGACGGGCGAACTTCAGACGGCTCTGAGTATTACGTTGCAACGAGTTAGGGCGAGACCTATCTAACGAGCTATAGCAAGCGAGATTTCATCGAGATGGGTTCGATTGTATAGCTGATGACAAACACACAGACAGACAGACAATCGATATTTATATATATTAGATATATATATTGTATGCTCCACGTAGATTAAATATTTTTATAAGTTTTTTATATTCATGCTATTTTATCCACGGTTTTTTACCTTTGTCTATTATAGAATCTAATCTTGTGCCTGTAATTAAAGATAGTAGTGGCCTGGTAACTGACCGCACTAACTATCGCCCAATAGCATTGTCCTCTATCATGGGCAAACTTTTTAAAATTATTATTCTAGAACGCATTCGTTATAAGCTGGTAACTAATGACAATAAGTTTGGTTATAAACGACACTTAGGCATGGAATTATGTGTGTATTCAATTAAGGAACTCATTAACTACTATTTACGTAATGGTTCCAATGTATACATATCATTCTTAGATGCCTCAAAGGCATTCGATACTGTATCGTATTCTAAATTATTTGATAAACTTTTTGATAGATGTGTACCACCATATATTTTGAGAATTATTTGTTTTTGGTACGTGAATCAAACTGTTAGGGTTCTATGGGATGGATACCTATCTGCTCCATCATTTAACTGTACAAATGGTGTAAGACAAGGTGGAATTCTGAGCCCCTATTTCTTTAATGTATACACCAATAATCTTAGTACGCAGCTAACTAATACTGGTATAGGATCTAGACTTCATCACGTCTGCATTAATCACTTCTTTTATGCCAACGATATTTGCCTTATTTCGACATCACCTACTGCTCTGCAAAAATTAATTATCTGTGTGCATCCTATTCCAACTGCAATAATCTAACTTTCAATACAAAAAATCTAAGTGTGTTTACTTTCATTGTAGTCGCATCGCAATTTTGTTTCTAGTGTACAAATTAAGCTTAATAATGTTGCTCTAGAAATAGTTAATAAATATAAATATTTATGCCATTATATTAGTAGTGACTTTGCTGATGATATCGATATCCGTAACCAGATCAGATGTTTTTATGCTCGCGCTAACTCACTTCTTAGGAATTTCAGTAAGTGCAGAGTCACAGTGTAAAGAAACACCTGTTTATCAGCTTTTGCAGTGGAATTTACTGTAATTCCTTATGGGCTGACACATATTTTTCTAAATCAACTCTTGATCGACTTAGAGTGGCATATAATACCACAGTGCGTCGTTTATTTGGTTTTAAATACGATAATAGCTATAGTGCGAGTAATATGCTAGTCAGTCTGGGTAATAGTGGATTTCATCATATACGTAGATTTTCAATCATTAGCTTATTTAGAAGGATTGATATGTCAAACAATGATATTCTTGTGTATATCCGTCATTCTAGAACTGATTCACAAATTTTTCCTAGTCTATTACAGTGCAAATTAAGTATATAATAATAACAATATCGTTGTGCTAATTATTACCGGTCGTATGTATTTTAATATTAATGTATATTTTATGGAATTAATTTTCTGGAATAAAGAATAATAATAATAATATAAATATAGTAAAATAATGCAGTTCAATTTATTTTGCAACACTATATATTATTATATATTGTATTTAAATAATTCAGCAACGGAAAAGTCTCTCGACCCTGTCGCTTGTTAAACCCTTTGCCGCGAGAATAGTTAATAAACAGTTCTACTTTTTTTCCCAAGTATATAACTAGAGACGGGCCTAGCGGCCCGTGAAGCAAGTCGCAGGAGACGATAGTACGAGTCAAGTAAAAGCTTTTTGTTCTGTCTGATAATAAATTAGTGTGAGGGTAGTCCCAGTGGTGTACAAAAGATTTTCTAGACAACTTCAAACTATAATTATTATGTTGTAATCATCTAATGAATTATAAAAGCTGTTGTGATTATAGAAGATAGAGAGCAGTTAGCGAAATGATTATTTTATTCTATCAGATAGAGTAGTCGGAGTCTCAGAGAGGAGTCGAGGTGTCAATTGATTAATAATAATAACAGCAGTTGTCATGAATTCAATACAATCGCGCACAAGAAGTGATAAGACAAATTCGTTCTTATTTTTGTAATAAATAAAACAAGTTGATATGTTTCAATGTAAACCGCGATTAACCCTTTGGGCCATAAGGACGTGTATATATACAGTACGTCCTGTTGTTAATGGCTGCCAATGGGGATGATTCAAGTTTAGGTTATTCTAGCAGTGTTTATCCATCGCTTAGGACACTATACTACCCGTTTTATTTAAAAAAGTGATCTGGAGTTTGAGTTAGAGGTTGGAATTCAACCAATCAGTGATGAGCTCCTTTTCAGAGAAAGCAGGCTGCTTATTAAAAGCAGGTTGATTGTAACAGTAGGATACAGTATGATATGGCAGAGGTTTGAATGAGTAGCCCTAGAGAATACCAACCAATCAGATTTTATTTCCCTGTCAAGCTTTCCACTGTAATAATCTACTTTGAAAATAAATAAATACATGACTGAAAAGTGAAAAGTGAAAACCTGGTATTCTTCATGTTGGTGAATTACGTAATTGCATTTCGTAAATAGAATAATGGGAATGATGATTGTTCCTGTACTAGCATCCTGGTGGATTATTGTGGCAATTCTGCAATAATGAAGCTATATTGCATTTTAGTATTACAATAACATATTTTTATCATTCAATCACAGTTTATATCCAGGGCTCTTGATAAATACTTTGCAGATTATCATAAATAAGTCATATAGATTATACCGGTACCATAAATAGACCATGGAATATAATAATATATATGATATAGTTCAGAAAAATAAATATTTTTTTCATTTTTTAATTTTCAAAAATTATTATTTTTTTTAAATTAAAAAAAAAATTTTTAATTTAAATTTTTTTTTAATTTTTAAAAATTTAATTTTTTTAAATTAAAAAAATATGAAGAATATCAATCATGACACCTTTTAAGATAAAAGTCAAATCATTTTAAAAATGTGTCATAACAAGATTTTAAAATAAAACAATAATTCGCTGAGAGCATAGTACAATACTCTGTGTAGCCAACACACTGTATTAACAGTCATTTAGCTTGCACGCCAATTAATTAACATAGCAAGGATGTATTGGGAAGAGTTATTCAGCTGAGACTGTAATAGCCAGCAGCTAAACCAGTTAATGTTTGCTTACTATACAGTCGTACGTATATTAGAACAACTAGCATTATTGATGCTATAAGTTGACAGCACACGATTACTGGACTACATAAACATAAAACATTGTCAGCTCCAGCGCCAATAAAAAAAAAAGAAAAATACAATTCTCAGATGAACAATGCATAAAGAAATAACAACATATATTATACATCATAGATTTGAGTAGTTACAATTTTATTGATATAGGTTAAGTTACATATTCGATTATAGCAATAACAATGTATTTCTAAGTTTGGTAGCCTTACTAATAAAGATAGATAGATTTTTTACTTCAGATCTGGACTGGGATGATAATAATTTGCGGTACTTAAAAACGGATGGAAATAATTGATAATACATTTTAATAAATTCTATTCTTAGTTCTCTGTATGCGGGACAAATCAGTAAAAAATGAAGTTCATCCTCAATTTCTCCAGAGTTACAGATTCGACACAATCTCTCGGAAGGCTCCTGTCGCTCCCACCGGCCTACCTCCACTTGCAACCTGTGGCTTGAGCACCTCAGGCGGGCTAGCGCCAGCTTTAAGGAGGGGAAACTTTTCAGAGAGTTCAAATACAGTTCTGTACCAAACCGATCTTTAATGTAGAGTCTCCCCTTAGGTGACCCGTTTATGTTTGCCCACCAGGCCTGTACGAACTGGTCAGATAAAATCCGTTTGACTAATCCTAAAAAACTATTTCGATCCTCAACCTCTTGTACCTCCCAAGCCCAACTCAATCCTAACCCATTTAACGTGTCTCTGACCCTAGAGGCCCAATTCACAGTGGATCTACTTGCAG
Source organism: Nemertoderma westbladi (assembly GCA_032718475.1). Taxonomy (NCBI): domain Eukaryota; kingdom Metazoa; phylum Xenacoelomorpha; order Nemertodermatida; family Nemertodermatidae; genus Nemertoderma; species Nemertoderma westbladi. The sequence goes on along the minus strand of JAUCBJ010002619.1, from coordinate 70,249 downwards.
TTGCGTCTTTGTATAGTTCAAGATAAATTCGTTTACTTAAGCGATGGTTGGACAATGATAGAAGGCGAACCCAAAACTTCAGTATTATAAATTTCCTGTAAACAGCCAATGGAATTACACCTGACTCGCCGTATACCATAAAATTCGGTGTACTCGATTTCACACCAATTATGCGTTTAAGAAAAGATAGTTGGACTCGTTCAATCTCTCTCCCTGCGTGAAAACCCCAAACTTCTGCACCGTAGTTCAAAATTGGTATTATAAGAGTTGAGAATAGTTTTATACGAAGGTCAAATGAAATGTTCAAAAAATGGCTTAAGTACTTGTATAGAGAAAACAGAGCTTTATTGGCTTTCGATGCAAGGGACTTCTGTGCGACAAAGAAGCTTCCTGAGGAAGAGAACTCAACCCCTAAATAGGTATATGACGAGACAACCTTCACAGGGCATCCCTTATATGTCCATCTGTCTAGTACTGCAGAGGTCCCACCGCGTCGGAAGATAATTATATTTGTTTTATCCAAGTTAACCTTAAGAGCCCAGTAGTCTGTATAGGGACCCAGAATATCAAGTGCACATTGAAGACCTTCTCTGCTATTTGCTACTAGAACAGCATCGTCCGCGTACAGGAGAAGATATAAACGGAAATAGGAAAAATCCAGACCAGGGAAACCTCCTCTTGCTAGTTCTAGTTCCAAATCATTTAAGAATAAAGCAAATAAAATAGGAGACAAACATTCTCCCTGCATAACGCCTAGCAGACAGTCAAAACTATCCGAAATCTCCCCATCCCACCGTACACTAGCCTTTACTGACTTGTACATGTCCCTAATAATATCGAATATTTTGCCCTTAAATCCAAGTGAGCTGAGTTTGATCCACAGTGCGTTGCGATCTACTGAATCGAAAGCCTTCTTGAAATCCACAAAGGCTGTGTATAATTTATTGTGACCGTGTTTTCCAGATGTGAAATATTCAACTAGACCATGAAGAACAAAAATGTGATCAGAGGTGGAATATCCTGGACGGAAACCCGCCTGCGACTCAATAATAATACCAAGACCTTCTGACCACCATAACAAGCGTGTGTTCAATATGGTTGTAAACAGTTTACCAAGAGTACTAAGCAACGATATACCGCGGTAATTGTTTGTATCTAAGCTGCTGCCTTTCTTTTTATAAATTGGGGTGACCAATGCAGTTGTCCAAGCACGCGGGAAGTGTCCAGAATACAATACAGCATTAAAAAGTACTGTCTTACTGTCTGGGTTGTAGAGTAGAGTGATAATACTTGGCACAGAAAGTACCGGGTACTCATTTGTTAGTTGGCCCTTCCTATTGAATGCATTACAAGGCCATCTCTATACATTTTTCATGAGTGCCAGCTGGTGTTTTTATCATTGCGCCTATGGCTATTTTTCGAAATAAAACAAGTTGAGATGTTTCAATTTAAACCGCGATTTCACAAGTATCCATAGAAATCTATTTTCATGGTCCATGCAAAATTTCATCAAAATCGTTAGAGCCGTTTATGCTCTAGGTCAGTAGCCAGTAGTCCGTAGCCAGTAGTCAGTAGCTCTTTTTTCTTACAGTAATCAAGTCTAACGACTTGCTAAAATCGTTATAGCCGTTTTGCTCTAGGTTAGTAGCCAGTAGTCAGTAGACAGTAACCAATAGTCAGTAGACAGTAGCCAGTAGTCAGTAGACAGTAGCCAGTAGTCAGTAGCTTTTTTTTCTTAAAGTAATCAAGTCTTACGACTTGCTAATAATAAATAATTATATAATTATATTTGTTTGGTTTCTATCATTTTTTTAGGGGCTCACATTGAAATGGATAAAAAAATAACCCCGCAATTTTATTTTGATAAATTATCTTTAAATTTATGCCATGCATATGTTATAACTAATGCGAAGTAGATATAATTACTGTACTCTGATCATCTGAAGGAGCTTATCAATAAACAGATTGATGGCATTAAGGGGAGCAGTACAGGCATTCTTGTACAGTACAATGCCTGTACCACTCCCCTTAACAATGCTGATAATGGCAGGCAATCAGCCCAGGCATGGCAATCAATAAACCTGCTCACTGGGAGGAAAAGCCAACCAACCACCAAGGTTAAGGCTGATCTCCAGCTGAACGCTTCAAAGGTTGGAAGGACCACTTTGAGAAGCTTCTAATCAATGACAGGGTATTGCCTGATAACTTTGAGGAACATCATGTATCTGAGACTGTGCTCACAGATATCCCCATTGGTGACATCTCCTTTGCTGAAATCAAGACTACAGCTACAGTAGTAGGTGCATCAAATCCAATCCTGCCATGAGTAGATGGTGTGCCATCTAAGGTCTTTAAAATGTTTGGAGCTCATTTACCCCGTTATTGTGTACATGTATAGGACAAAGAGAGTCCCTCAAGAACTGAAAACAAGTAAGTTGGTCCCAGTCCCAAAGAAGGGCAACATAACAACCCGTGGATAATTTCGTGGAATCTAATTGATCTCGATTGATGCAAAGCTATACAATAGAATTCTATTAAATCGCATCAGTGATCCTGCTGAGAGACTGTTACTTGGGAACCAGAATGGGTTCCGTAAAGGTCCTGGGAACATGCAGCCTATTCTGTCACTTAGAAGGATACTCGAAGAGTTATCAAAAAAGAAAGACAGACATCTGACTATTATCTGATTTTTGATTATGTTCTTCTGCACGTTGGTCGTTTTGTAAATTCCAAGAAGACCAAAATCATGACAGTCAACCTAAACAGCCCTCATGAAATGTCTGATCGTAAGGGCATAAGCTCACAGTGAGGGCTTGCTTGAGCACGTGGATGACTTCTGCTACTTGGGATCATGGATCAGAAAGTCTGGTGAAGACCTTCGGATACGTAAGGGGAAGGCATAGTCTGTCAAGGATTTTGAAGTTCCATAGAATAAAACGGAACCTTAAGGTTGTCGATTATTTATGGCAGCAGTTACTATATAATACCAGTACTCTTATATGGGAGTCCATGCTGGGCTCTAACTGCAGAGGATACCAAATCTCTGGATGGCATTTCACAAGAGTGCTGCGCCGGGTACATTGTGTCAACAATGAACTTGTTCAAGTGCAATGAAAAAATCTCTAATCAGAATCTATACAACATTGGAGGTGTTCCATTAATCTCCCCTAGCTTGACACTCGAACGGAACCGCCTCCGCTTTGCAGGACATTGCGTTCGCCGTGATAACCAGCCAGTGCATGATCTTGTGCTTGGCGGCCTCATGGCGCGAATAAGCATGGTGGACTGGACAGCCCATGACTTTCTTGAGACGCATCTTAATCTTAAAGGACACTGGTCTTGAAGATGCGGATGATCTAGCAAATGTCATGGGTGATAGGGAGTTGTGGCGGCGCAATTTTGTCGACAAGCCGGCATAGCATTCCTAATATTTGTGTAATATATATATAATGCAGCTGCAATGTACAGTAGCATACCGATCGTATAGTAGTAGTATATATATCACATTTTTAAAATTATTTATATTAATAAATTATTTAAATTTATAAATTATTTTACGGAGTCATAGAAAAAATATTACGGAGTCATAGAAAAAATCTTACGGAGTCACTTGATATCGCTTTGGGCCAATTTTTTTTTTTAATACAAATATAATGTATGATTGGTGACACTTTATATTACTGGTGTACGTACACCATATCCTGGAATATTGTGTCTTTATTCAGGTATCTGGAACACACCCCCCCCCCCCCCACCCCCATCTCCATATTTGGAACCTTCATGAGATTGCATGGATTTTGAAACAGAGAGATTTTCACCAACATCGCAATATCATCCACCATACCGTAGTTGAGCCAGAATTTTTATTAATGCTTTCAATCTTTAGCTACAAGCTTTTGGAAAAGTGTCTCCGGTGATGGATTGTAGTGATGGATAGCTGGCCATACAAGGATTCCGAATATATAAGACAAACTGAATTTCGTTTGAAAATATCTGAGATATGGGCATTCGAAAGGTGCACGTATATACATATTTGTTTCCTATTATACAGTATGTACAGTCCCTATCTCATTCTATGTCAGGGACTGTATGTAGGCCATATATTATATTATTATTTAATAAATAAATCATATTGTAGAACATTTTGCTTATGTATAAATATACATATAGTACAGTATATTAATCTGAATATGAGGTGGAGAAATAATTGTTTTGTTATTATTGCTCGTAATTGTAATGTTATTTTTCGTGCTAAAGCCGTTTGTTTTTGGCCTACACTGTATGGCTCACAAAAATTAACTTATTTGCGATATATAGCAGTTTTTTGGATGCTGATCACGATTATAGAACTCAAGTATAACAATCGAGAAAATATTTGGTAATTTTGAAAGTACCCCCTGGGGCACTAAAAAAACAAGGACAGTAGTATACAAATATGATAATGAAAAATCACCACAAAATCAATTTGATTTTATGACAATAAGGGTTTTGTGACGTTGATCGCGAATTTAACACTGAAATATAAAAATATCGTACCTTGTTGATTGGGATTTTTGGATATGCGTCAATGCGCGGCACGAAAAATACAAGTAGCACAAATTTGATAATGAAAAATCATTACCAAACCAACCTGATTTTAAAATTTAACTTATTTTTTTTTTTATATTATATATTTATTTAACTTATTTAAAAATAAAACTTAGTTTCGAAAAAAATGAAAAAAATACTAAAAAAGTAGTAAATTGCCGGAAATCACCACCGTAGATAACATTTAAATTTTATTTCATTTACCGGTATATTTAATAACAGTACAGCAGTACTGCAGTAACACAGTATGCTGTAATCCAGTACTGCAGTAGGCCTAATCTGGTAATATAATAAAATATAAGCAGCCTACCGCAGTACCGTACCGTACCGTACCCGGTAGTTCGTCTGTTCGTAGTTCACATTCAGACTAGGCCTAAAGTTGTCTACAGCACTCGAGTTGTCTAGCGGCTGAGCGGCCCTACCGCTGCAATGCTGATTGGTTTCGTTGCCACATGAGCAAAGTGTGCAGTGCTGCAGTGAAGCGTGAACTAGCACCATGAACCCGAGCCTTAACTTCCCGCTGCACTTCGCGATATGGCGCAACGATTTGAGCGAACTGAACCGCCTGCTGAGCTCCCCGGACCACGATATCTCGTTGGTAGACCCCCGCGGGCGCACCCCGCTGATGCTCGCCGTATGTCTCGACCACATTGAGTGCGCTCGTTCTCTGCTGCGGTACGACTCGAACGCGAACTTCTACCGTAACGGCTGGAACGTGATGCAGGAGGCGTGCAGCACCGGGGATCCGGAGATGGTCGCCCTGCTTCTGGAAGCGCGGGACTTCCAGCGCACGATGCAACGTTTCAACGCCATTCCACATCTGCTGGAACAGCTGAAAGACGCGCCAGATTTCTACGTAGAAATGAAATGGGAGTTCTCCAGCTGGATTCCTCTACTCAGGTTGAGTTGCTGTTCATATTTCATTTTTTTCTCTTTTTATAAATTTATTTAAATATTGATATTTAGTTCAGTAGTTATTCTACACTAAATACATTCAGACCTATGGCAATGGCAGGGCACCACAGCATTATCCGACCGCCCCAGCGCCAGCACAGAGAAGGCCGCTCAGTTTAGTTCAGTTAACTCCCTTCCTAATGCAGATGGCTATTTGAAATCAGTCTCATTTGACTTTTCTATCGGTTCCAACATTGAAGAACATAAATGCAGTTAACTATGAAAATATAAAAAAACAATAAATGCAGGTGCAATTCCTGTGAATTCACTTTATGCTACCATTTCATAAAACATAATGTGGTTGTCAATGTCAAGTTGTCAACCCATCGATATGTGAAGGTGGAGTAAAATAAGGGTTGTATATAGTTATTTATGGTGTGTTATGTGTTCAACATTTTGAGTGTGGTACACTCACTGCCTTGCCACATAACATACGTGTAAAAAAGCAGACAAGAGAGAGGGAGAGAGAGGCGACAGCATTTGGGTTGACTCTAGCGTCCACGGGTTTCACCGACAGACCGATAACTGCTCACACTCATCGGACAGTCACATTTTATTTTAATATTAAATCCGGGTACCACCGGTAGGTAAAGTAATAATGTTAATCTCCCTCACTCTTACAGTCGACTTTGTCCGAGCGATACCTGTAAGATCTGGAAGTCGGGATCTAATGTCCGGGTTGATACGACGTTGGTGGGATTCGAGGGTCGTTCGTGGCAACGAGGTTGGCGTAGCTACGTGTTTCAAGGTGACGCCCAAAGGGCCCAACTTCTAGAGGTTAATTTATAAATATTAATTTACATTATTGTATCAATATAATGTATAATTAGCGTTAGCAAAACGATTTTCTGAGGCTCAGATATTCCCCCAATGCTAATCCATAAGAATCCATAATAATTACGCAAAATCTGGACGGCCCCCTATCTGTAAACTATTGAGTATAATTGCCCCCCCCCCCCCCCCCCCACAAATACTTTTAAATATTATTCACTGACACCAACTACATGTCTTACAAAACAACAGACACACTTCTCTCAATATAAAACTGTGTACAAAGTAGAGAGTACCTACACTGTGTGACGAAGTATTCCATCATGTTTTGCATATTCGTTATGCTCGTCCCTTGATGTAACAGGGAGGAACAGATAACAGGCTGGCCACAGTGTGGGACATAAACATAATAAGGTTTGATTGTTTTATATTAAACTTCATGATGGAAGTGATAGAAGTTATATAAATCAACTATGGCACTCAATCTATACCGTTACGCGGTATGTTAAGTGCCGCGTATCTTAAATAATAATTCAAAGGATTAATCTACTTTTTTCACTTATAATAACGTGGATTTCATCCATGTGAAGTTTTTAGTACAATATATCTCGATGGACATCCAATAGCAACTCCCCCCCCCCCCCCTCCCCACTTACCGGTAATTACTTCGCAGATTGACCACGATCACAACTGCGTTTACCTGGAACGCATGGAGATCAGAGCGTCGGACCTCCAACGGGATTCTTTCAGACCCCGTCAGTGTGACGTCACAGAGAAACTAACCTCCCCGCTTCTCTGCACCAGTCTCGATACCGACTCCATCACCTTCCAGCGATGTAAGTCCGGGATCTGGGGGTGGAGAACAGATCGCAGCGAGTCTGTAAACGGTTACGAGTCCAAGGTATTCGCGGCAGACAACGTGGATATATTCACTAAGACTCGCACCGAGCACCTGTCTAAGGAGGATAAAGATAGGGCCAAGGAGCAGGAGCGGTCGCTACGCAACGCGATTCCGTTGGGCGGGATTCTTAGTAGCGTCGCGGAGTCGAGGGAGATTGGAATGGAAGAGGTGGAAGATAACGTGGAGACCCACGTAAATCCACTGAACCCAACTGGTATGTAAAGTTAACCCACCGAACCCAACTGGTAAGTAAAGTAAACCCACTGAACCCAACTGGTAAGTAAAGTAAACCCACTGAACCCAACTGGTAAGTAAAGTAAACCCACTGAACCCAACTGGTAAGTAAAGTAAACCCACTGAACCCAACTGGTAAGTAAAGTTAACCCACTGAACCCAACTGGTGGGTAAAGTAAACCAACTGAAACCAACTGGTAAGTAAAGTTAACCCACTGAACCCAACTGGTAAGTAAAGTAAACCCACTGAACCCATCTGGTAAGTAAAGTAAACCCACTGAACCCAACTGGTGGGTAAAGTAAACCAACTGAAACCAACTTTTAAGTAAAGTTAACCCACTGAACCCAACTGGTAAGTAAAGTTAACCCACTGAACCCAACTGGTAAGTAAAGTTAACCCACCGAACCCAACTGGTAAGTAAAGTTAACCCACTGAACCCAACTGGTATGTAAAGTTAACCCACCGAACCAAACTGGTAAGTAAAGTTAACCCACTGAACCCAACTGGTAAGTAAAGTTAACCCACTGAACCCAACTAACTGGTAAGTAAAGTTAACCCACTGAACCCAACTGGTAAGTAAAGTTAACCCACCGAACCAAACTGGTAAGTAAAGTAAACCCACTGAACCCAACTGGTAAGTAAAGTAAACCCACTGAACCCATCTGGTAAGTAAAGTAAACCCACTGAACCCAACTGGTAAGTAAAGTTAACCCACTGAACCCAACTGGTAAGTAAAGTAAACCCACTGAACCCATCTGGTAAGTAAAGTAAACCCACTGAACCCAACTGGTAAGTAAAGTAAACCCACTGAACCCATCTGGTAAGTAAAGTAAACCCACTGAACCCAACTGGTAAGTAAAGTTAACCCACTGAACCCAACTGGTAAGTAAAGTTAACCCACTGAACCCAACTGGTAAGTAAAGTAAACCCACTGAACCCAACTGGTAAGTAAAGTTAACCCACTGAACCCAACTGGTAAGTAAAGTAAACCCACTGAACCCATCTGGTAAGTAAAGTTAACCCACTGAACCCAACTGGTAAGTAAAGTAAACCCACTGAACCCATCTGGTAAGTAAAGTTAACCCACTGAACCCAACTGGTAAGTAAAGTAAACCCACTGAACCCAACTGGTAAGTAAAGTTAACCCACTGAACCCAACTGGTAAGTAAAGTAAACCCACTGAACCCAACTGGTAAGTAAAGTTAACCCACTGAACCCAACTGGTAAGTAAAGTAAACCCACTGAACCCATCTGGTAAGTAAAGTTAACCCACTGAACCCAACTGGTAAGTAAAGTAAACCCACTGAACCCATCTGGTAAGTAAAGTAAACCCCCTGAACCCAACTGGTAAGTAAAGTTAACCCACTGAACCCAACTGGTAAGTAAAGTTAACCCACTGAACCCAACTGGTAAGTAAAGTAAACCCACTGAACCCAACTGGTAAGTAAAGTTAGCCCACTGAACCCAACTGGTAAGTAAAGTAAACCCACTGAACCCAACTGGTAAGTAAAGTAAACCCACTGAACCCAACTGGTAAGTAAAGTTGTTAACCCACTGAACCCAACTGGTAAGTAAAGTTAACCCACTGAACCCAACTGGTGGGTAAAGTAAACCCACTAAACCCAACTGGTAAGTAAAGTTAACCCACTGAACCCAACTGGTAAGTAAAGTAAACGCACTCTGGTAAGTAAAGTTAACCCACTGAACCCAACTGGTAAGTAAAGTTAACCCACTGAACCCAACTGGTAAGTAAAGTAAACCCACTGAACCCAACTGGTAAGTAAAGTAAACCCACTGAACCAAACTGGTAAGTAAAGTAAACCCACTGAACCCAACTGGTAAGTAAAGTAAACCCACTGAACCCAACTGGTAAGTAAAGTAAACCCACTGAACCCATCTGGTAAGTAAAGTAAACCCACTGAACCCAACTGGTAAGTAAGTAAACCCACTGAACCCAACTGGTAAGTAAAGTAAACCCACTGAACCCAACTGGTAAGTAAAGTAAACCCACTGAACCCATCTGGTAAGTAAAGTAAACCCCCTGAACCCAACTGGTAAGTAAAGTTAACCCACTGAACCCAACTGGTAAGTAAAGTTAACCCACTGAACCCAACTGGTAAGTAAAGTAAACCCACTGAACCCAACTGGTAAGTAAAGTTAGCCCACTGAACCCAACTGGTAAGTAAAGTAAACCCACTGAACCCAACTGGTAAGTAAAGTAATCCCACTGAACCCATCTGGTAAGTAAAGTAAACCCACTGAACCCAACTGGTAAGTAAAGTTGTTAACCCACTGAACCCAACTGGTAAGTAAAGTTAACCCACTGAACCCAACTGGTGGGTAAAGTAAACCCACTAAACCCAACTGGTAAGTAAAGTTAACCCACTGAACACTGAACCCAACTGGTAAGTAAAGTAAACGCACTCTGGTAAGTAAAGTTAACCCACTGAACCCAACTGGTAAGTAAAGTTAACCCACTGAACACTGAACCCAACTGGTAAGTAAAGTAAACCCACTGAACCCAACTGGTAAGTAAAGTAAACCCACTGAACCCAACTGGTAAGTAAAGTAAACCCACTGAACCCAACTGGTGGTAAGTAAAGTTAACCACTGAACCCAACTGGTAAGTAAAGTTAACCCACTGAACACTGAACCCAACTGATAAGTAAAATTAAACCACTGAACCCAACTGGTAAGTAAAGTTGACCCACTGAACCAAACTGGTAAGTAAAGTTAACCCACTGAACCCAACTGTGGTAAGTAAAGTAAACCCCCTGAACCCAACTGGTTAGTAAAGTTAACCCACTGAACCCAACTGGTAAGTAAAGTTAACCCACTGAACCCAACTGGTAAGTATAGTATACCCACTGAACCCAACTGGTAAGTAAAGTTAACCCACTGAACCCAACTGGTAAGTAAAGTTAACCCACTGAACCCAACTGGTAAGTAAAGTAAACCCACTGAACCCAACTGGTAAGTAAAGTTAACCCACTGAACCCAACTGGTAAGTAAAGTAAACCCACTGAACCCATCTGGTAAGTAAAGTAAACCCACTGAACCCAACTGGTAAGTAAAGTTGTTAACCCACTGAACCCAACTGGTAAGTAAAGTTAACCCACTGAACCCAACTGGTGGGTAAAGTAAACCCACTGAACCCAACTGGTAAGTAAAGTTAACCCACTGAACCCAACTGGTAAGTAAAGTTAAACCACTGAACCCAACTGGTAAGTATAGTATACCCACTGAACCCAACTGGTAAGTAAAGTTAACCCACTGAACCCAACTGGTAAGTAAAGTTAACCCACTGAACCCAACTGGTAAGTAAAGTAAACCCACTGAACCCAACTGGTAAGTAAAGTAAACCCACTGAACCCAACTGGTAAGTAAAGTAAACCCACTGAACCCAACTGGTAAGTAAAGTTAACCCACTGAACCCAACTGGTAAGTAAAGTAAACCCACTGAACCCATCTGGTAAGTAAAGTAAACCCACTGAACCCAACTGGTAAGTAAAGTTAACCCACTGAACCCAACTGGTAAGTAAAGTAAACCCACTGAACCCAACTGGTAAGTAAAGTAAACCAACTGGTAAGTAGAGTTAACCCACTGAACCCAACTGGTAAGTAAAGTTAACCCACTGAACCCAACTGGTAAGTAAAGTTAACCCACTGAACCCAACTGGTAAGTAAAGTAAACCCACTGAACCCAACTGGTAAGTAAAGTAAAGCCACTGAACCCAACTGGTAAGTAAAGTAAACCAACTGAAACCAACTGGTAAGTAAAGTTAACCCACTGAACCCAACTGGTAAGTAAAGTTAACCCACTGAACCCAACTGGTAAGTAAAGTAAACCCACTGAACCCAACTGGTAAGTAAAGTAAACCCACTGAACCCAACTGGTAAGTAAAGTTAACCCACTGAACCCAACTGGTAAGTAAAGTTAACCCACTGAACACTGAACCCAACTGGTAAGTAAAATTAACCCACTGAACCCAACTGGTAAGTAAAGTTGACCCACTGAACCCAACTGGTAAGTAAAGTTAACCCACTGAACCCAACTGGTGGTAAGTAAAGTTAACCACTGAACCCAACTGGTAAGTAAAGTTAACCCACTGAACCCAACTGTGGTAAGTAAAGTAAACCCCCTGAACCCAACTGGTAAGTAAAGTTAACCCACTGAACCCAACTGGTAAGTAAAGTTAACCCACTGAACCCAACTGGTAAGTATAGTATACCCACTGAACCCAACTGGTAAGTAAAGTTACCCCACTGAACCCAACTGGTAAGTAAAGTTAACCCACTGAACCCAACTGGTAAGTAAAGTAAACCCACTGAACACTGAACCCAACTGGTAAGTAAAATTAACCCACTGAACCCAACTGGTAAGTAAAGTTGACCCACTGAACCCAACTGGTAAGTAAAGTAAACCCACTGAACCCATCTGGTAAGTAAAGTAAACCCCCTGAACCCAACTGGTAAGTAAAGTTAACCCACTGAACCCAACTGGTAAGTAAAGTTAACCCACTGAACCCAACTGGTAAGTAAAGTAAACCCACTGAACCCAACTGGTAAGTAAAGTTAGCCCACTGAACCCAACTGGTAAGTAAAGTAAACCCACTGAACCCAACTGGTAAGTAAAGTAAACCCACTGAACCCATCTGGTAAGTAAAGTAAACCCACTGAACCCAACTGGTAAGTAAAGTTGTTAACCCACTGAACCCAACTGGTAAGTAAAGTTAACCCACTGAACCCAACTGGTGGGTAAAGTAAACCCACTAAACCCAACTGGTAAGTAAAGTTAACCCACTGAACCCAACTGGTAAGTAAAGTAAACGCACTCTGGTAAGTAAAGTTAACCCTCTGAACCCAACTGGTAAGTAAAGTTAACCCACTGAACCCAACTGGTAAGTAAAGTAAACCCACTGAACCCAACTGGTAAGTAAAGTAAACCCACTGAACCCAACTGGTAAGTAAAGTAAACCCACTGAACCCAACTGGTAAGTAAAGTAAACCCACTGAACCCAACTGGTAAGTAAAGTAAACCCACTGAACCCATCTGGTAAGTAAAGTAAACCCACTGAACCCAACTGGTAAGTAAGTAAACCCACTGAACCCAACTGGTAAGTAAAGTAAACCCACTGAACCCAACTGGTAAGTAAAGTAAACCCACTGAACCCATCTGGTAAGTAAAGTAAACCCCCTGAACCCAACTGGTAAGTAAAGTTAACCCACTGAACCCAACTGGTAAGTAAAGTAAACGCACTCTGGTAAGTAAAGTTAACCCACTGAACCCAACTGGTAAGTAAAGTTAACCCACTGAACACTGAACCCAACTGGTAAGTAAAGTAAACCCACTGAACCCAACTGGTAAGTAAAGTAAACCCACTGAACCCAACTGGTAAGTAAAGTAAACCCACTGAACCCAACTGGTGGTAAGTAAAGTTAACCACTGAACCCAACTGGTAAGTAAAGTTAACCCACTGAACACTGAACCCAACTGGTAAGTAAAATTAACCCACTGAACCCAACTGGTAAGTAAAGTTGACCCACTGAACCCAACTGGAAAGTAAAGTTAACCCACTGAACCCAACTGTGGTAAGTAAAGTAAACCCCCTGAACCCAACTGGTAAGTAAAGTTAACCCACTGAACCCAACTGGTAAGTAAAGTTAACCCACTGAACCCAACTGGTAAGTATAGTATACCCACTGAACCCAACTGGTAAGTAAAGTTAACCCACTGAACCCAACTGGTAAGTAAAGTTAACCCACTGAACCCAACTGGTAAGTAAAGTAAACCCACTGAACCCAACTGGTAAGTAAAGTTAACCCACTGAACCCAACTGGTAAGTAAAGTAAACCCACTGAACCCATCTGGTAAGTAAAGTAAACCCACTGAACCCAACTGGTAAGTAAAGTTGTTAACCCACTGAACCCAACTGGTAAGTAAAGTTAACCCACTGAACCCAACTGGTGGGTAAAGTAAACCCACTGAACCCAACTGGTAAGTAAAGTTAACCCACTGAACCCAACTGGTAAGTAAAGTTAAACCACTGAACCCAACTGGTAAGTATAGTATACCCACTGAACCCAACTGGTAAGTAAAGTTAACCCACTGAACCCAACTGGTAAGTAAAGTTAACCCACTGAACCCAACTGGTAAGTAAAGTTAACCCACTGAACCCAACTGGTAAGTAAAGTTAACCCACTGAACCCAACTGGTAAGTAAAGTTAACCCACTGAACCCAACTGGTAAGTAAAGTTAACCCACTGAACCCAACTGGTAAGTAAAGTAAACCCACTGAACCCAACTGGTAAGTAAAGTATTTATTCCGATATGTATATTATAATTATCGCAAAAACGCACTAAATGATCAATAGCATATTGCTTGCAGTACAGATGGTAACAACTCCATTACACAGTTACAATGAGCAATAATTATGTAATATACCATACCATACCAGTCCCCGCATAATCGATCAAACACTCTAAGCAAAGCCCCCTGGTATCCCGGCGCCGTCCTCAAGCCCCAAACCGCTTCGCCATCTCACCCGCGACCCTCGCAGGCAATGGGAAGTGCCGCGGATTATCGCGAACGATATGCGTGCACGCACCCACCCCATTACCGAACTGTATGGTTTCCCCCAGTTGGTGTGTAGGCGGTCTGCGATGATTCGCAACAGCTTATTGGCCTGCGGTGCCAGTATGCCGTCGCATGAGGCGACGAAAGGGGAGAAATCACCTCGGCGGGCGGAAACTGCGGCTGTATATAAGCGTTTCTTCTCCTCTTCCGCTGACTCCAATACCGACCTCACGGAGCGCCCAGCATAAGACACGGCGTCAAGGTTAATTGTACGTATGTCAATCAACGCCTGTGTCTGGGTACTGAACGCTCCCCTAATGCCGACATCGCATCGCAGACCAGCCCCGTCGCCATCCTCGTGCTGCTCGCGGACCACTGGCTCGAGCATAACGTTTCGCGGTCCGAATGCCAGGGCCGCGAGGTCACCGACTGCGTCGCGGAGCTCGTTGTGACGCTGAATCACTAGACCACCCTTCTTACAATTCAACCCGTGGTTGAGATCAAACCCAGCGCCACAACCGTCGCATCTGCAAGGGACACCTACGAGGGGTCTACCATACCGAACAGCCACAGCATCCCTAAACTCCCGGGGTGAGAGGTCAAACTGGTGTTCGGCTACCGGAAGAGAGGATAGCCAGCCGCCGGTCCTGAACTCCGCCGCCCGTTGGACAGCGACACGCTGGTGCTCCGCCATTCCTTCCAACGCTTCCTCCTGCTGGGCTTTCTCCATACCCTGCCTCTCTTTCCGAGATGTCATGCGCGCTCCCTCCATGCACTTCAGGTGGGTGGCTAAGGAGAATGGCTCCTTCCCGGCGATCGCGTTCACCAGCGACTGTGTCCCAAGTTCTGATACAGCAAAGTTGGTATCGGCCTCGTTAACCGGGTTCCGCAACCCCAGACCACCCATTCGCGGAGACAGGGCAAACAACTTGAGTTCTGGTTGCGAAATTCGCCCATCGAAGACTGCCGGCAGGAACCTATCGCTGATCGCTTCCTCTAGCACATCGAACTGACTGCTGCAGTCTGGGACAACGCGTTGGAGGTATGCCCACTCCCGTTGGAGTGAGCAAACTACGGCTGAGAAAGCAGCGTGGGGTTGGGCCTCCGCCACCTCGGCCATCTTGTCTACTGAGGCTACCCAGGATGCGATTTTGGCGCCGACATACTTCACACACTCCGACTCGCTACCAATAAACCCGCCCAGAAATCGGTGTCCTGTAACGATGTTAATATTGTGCTCGGCGAATACACTTTGGGCTTCCTCCAGAAACTCCGGAGCCACAACGAGAAAGCTCTTGGCGGACTGAGGGTAATATCCGAGAGCAGGGCCCAGACGAAGTAAGTGCTCGTACCACTCGAGAATATCCTGGAGCTTTCCGGCACCTGAAGAGTCGTCAGCGAACCAACTTTGGCGAACCTTAAGTGATGGCAACTCGTGGATTAAAGGGAGGATGCCTGAAGCGTAAAAAGGCATAGCTAAAGGATCTCCTTGTGTTACACCCTCTTCGCTGAACAGCAAAGTAAGTAAAACTGGTAAGTAAAGTAAACCCACTGAACCCAACTGGTAAGTAAAGTAAACCCACTGAACCCAACTGGTAAGTAAAGTTAACCCACTGAACCCAACTGGTAAGTAAAGTAAACCCACTGAACCCATCTGGTAAGTAAAGTAAACCCACTGAACCCAACTGGTAAGTAAAGTTAACCCACTGAACCCAACTGGTAAGTAAAGTAAACCCACTGAACCCAACTGGTAAGTAAAGTTAACCCACTGAACCCAACTGGTAAGTAAAGTAAACCCACTGAACCCAACTGGTAAGTAAAGTAAACCAACTGGTAAGTAGAGTTAACCCACTGAACCCAACTGGTAAGTAAAGTTAACCCACTGAAACCAACTGGTAAGTAAAGTTAACCCACTGAACCCAACTGGTAAGTAAAGTAAACCCACTGAACCCAACTGGTAAGTAAAGTAAAGCCACTGAACCCAACTGGTAAGTAAAGTAAACCAACTGAAACCAACTGGTAAGTAAAGTTAACCCACTGAACCCAACTGGTAAGTAAAGTTAACCCACTGAACCCAACTGGTAAGTAAAGTAAACCCACTGAACCCAACTGGTAAGTAAAGTAAACCCACTGAACCCAACTGGTAAGTAAAGTTAACCCACTGAACCCAACTGGTAAGTAAAGTTAACCCACTGAACACTGAACCCAACTGGTAAGTAAAATTAACCCACTGAACCCAACTGGTAAGTAAAGTTGACCCACTGAACCCAACTGGTAAGTAAAGTTAACCCACTGAACCCAACTGGTGGTAAGTAAAGTTAACCACTGAACCCAACTGGTAAGTAAAGTTAACCCACTGAATCCAACTGTGGTAAGTAAAGTAAACCCCCTGAACCCAACTGGTAAGTAAAGTTAACCCACTGAACCCAACTGGTAAGTAAAGTTAACCCACTGAACCCAACTGGTAAGTATAGTATACCCACTGAACCCAACTGGTAAGTAAAGTTACCCCACTGAACCCAACTGGTAAGTAAAGTTAACCCACTGAACCCAACTGGTAAGTAAAGTAAACCCACTGAACACTGACCCAACTGGTAAGTAAAATTAACCCACTGAACCCAACTGGTAAGTAAAGTTGACCCACTGAACCCAACTGGTAAGTAAAGTTAACCCACTGAACCCAACTGGTGGAAGTAAAGTTAACCACTGAACCCAACTGGTAAGTAAAGTTAACACGCACTGAACCCAACTGGTAAGTAAAGTTAACCCACTGAACCCAACTGGTAAGTAAAGTTAACCCACTGAACCCAACTGGTAAGTAAAGTTAACCCACTGAACCCAACTGGTAAGTAAAGTATACCCACTGAACCCAACTGGTAAGTAAAGTTAACCCACTGAACCCAACTGGTAAGTAAAGTTAACCGACTGAACCCAACTGGTAAGTAAAGTAAACCCACTGAACACTGAACCCAACTGGTAAGTAAAGTTAACCCACTGAACCCAACTGGTAAGTAAAGTTGACCCACTGAACCCAACTGGTAAGTAAAGTTAACCCACTGAACCCAACTGGTGGTAAGTAAAGTTAACCACTGAACCCAACTGGTAAGTAAAGTTAACCCACTGAACACTGAACCCAACTGGTAAGTAAAATTAACCCACTGAACCCAACTGGTAAGTAAAGTTGACCCACTGAACCCAACTGGTAAGTAAAGTTAACCCACTGAACCCAACTGGTAAGTATAGTATACCCACTGAACCCAACTGGTAAGTAAAGTTAACCCACTGAACCCAACTGGTAAGTAAAGTTAACCCACTGAACCCAACTGGTAAGTAAAGTAAACCCACTGAACACTGAACCCAACTGGTAAGTAAAGTAAACCCACTGAACCCAACTGGTAAGTAAAGTTGACCCACTGAACCCAACTGGTAAGTAAAGTTAACCCACTGAACCCAACAGGTGGTAAGTAAAGTTAACCACTGAACCCAACTGGTAAGTAAAGTAAACCAACTGGTAAGTAGAGTTAACCCACTGAACCCAACTGGTAAGTAAAGTTAACCCACTGAACCCAACTGGTAAGTAAAGTTAACCCACTGAACCCAACTGGTAAGTAAAGTAAACCCACTGAACCCAACTGGTAAGTAAAGTAAACCCACTGAACCCAACTGGTAAGTAAAGTAAACCAACTGGTAAGTAGAGTTAACCCACTGAACCCAACTGGTAAGTAAAGTAAACCCACTGAACCCAACTGGTAAGTAAAGTAAACCCACTGAACCCAACTGGTAAGTAAAGTAAACCCACTGAACCCAACTGGTAAGTAAAGTAAACCCACTGAACCCAACTGGTAAGTAAAGTAAACCCACTGAACCCAACTGGTAAGTAAAGTAAACCCACTGAACCCAACTGGTAAGTAAAGTTAACCCACTGAACCCAACTGGTAAGTAAAGTAAACGCACTCTGGTAAGTAAAGTTAACCCACTGAACCCAACTGGTAAGTAAAGTTAACCCACTGAACACTGAACCCAACTGGTAAATAAAGTAAACCCACTGAACCCAACTGGTAAGTAAAGTAAACCCACTGAACCCAACTGGTAAGTAAAGTAAACCCACTGAACCCAACTGGTGGTAAGTAAAGTTAACCACTGAACCCAACTGGTAAGTAAAGTTAACCCACTGAACACTGAACCCAACTGGTAAGTAAAATTAACCCACTGAACCCAACTGGTAAGTAAAGTTGACCCACTGAACCCAACTGGTAAGTAAAGTTAACCCACTGAACCCAACTGTGGTAAGTAAAGTAAACCCCCTGAACCCAACTGGTAAGTAAAGTTAACCCACTGAACCCAACTGGTAAGTAAAGTTAACCCACTGAACCCAACTGGTAAGTATAGTATACCCACTGAACCCAACTGGTAAGTAAAGTTAACCCACTGAACCCAACTGGTAAGTAAAGTTAACCCACTGAACCCAACTGGTAAGTAAAGTAAACCCACTGAACCCAACTGGTAAGTAAAGTTAACCCACTGAACCCAACTGGTAAGTAAAGTAAACCCACTGAACCCATCTGGTAAGTAAAGTAAACCCACTGAACCCAACTGGTAAGTAAAGTTGTTAACCCACTGAACCCAACTGGTAAGTAAAGTTAACCCACTGAACCCAACTGGTGGGTAAAGTAAACCCACTGAACCCAACTGGTAAGTAAAGTTAACCCACTGAACCCAACTGGTAAGTAAAGTTAAACCACTGAACCCAAATGGTAAGTATAGTATACCCACTGAACCCAACTGGTAAGTAAAGTTAACCCACTGAACCCAACTGGTAAGTAAAGTTAACCCACTGAACCCAACTGGTAAGTAAAGTAAACCCACTGAACCCAACTGGTAAGTAAAGTTAACCCACTGAACCCAACTGGTAAGTAAAGTAAACCCACTGAACCCAACTGGTAAGTAAAGTAAACCCACTGAACCCAACTGGTAAGTAAAGTTAGCCCACTGAACCCAACTGGTAAGTAAAGTAAACCCACTGGACCCAACTGGTAAGTAAAGTAAACCCACTGAACCCATCTGGTAAGTAAAGTAAACCCACTGAACCCAACTGGTAAGTAAAGTAAACCCACTGAACCCAACTGGTAAGTAAAGTAAACCCACTGAACCCAACTGGTAAGTAGGGATGTCCCGGAATTCCGTTCCGGCCGGAATTCCGGCGGTTTTTGCCCGATTCCGGTTCCGGCCGGAATTCCCGGAATGGGGTCAATTCCGGCCGGAATTTTACCGGAATTACCAGGTTCCTAACTAGTTTGATAGTTGCCAATTGAATTAGTTTGTTAAATTATTATCAAAATTTATATATATTTCTTAACATATACTTACCAATTTATTGTTTAAGATGCAGTACTTGTCAACACTTGTAAAAAAAAGTTAAAAAGTAAAGTTTTCTTCGGCCGTTAGCTTAGAGCTACCCTTTAAGGATGCAAAGCAGATATAGATACCGCAAGCTAGCCTCTTCAAATCATTCGTACCGAAACGAAAACTGCCGGGGCCCATACGAGGTTCGAACCCACAACCTCCAGATAGATGGGAATCTAATGCAACTTAATTCACATTTGTAAAATCTTTTGTCGTTCTGAAGATTTTTTAAGAAATCCATTCGAAATGCAAGTTGTTTTCAGATTTTGTCTTCAGAATGTCAAAATTACAGCTCCCTTGCTCCACTGGTAACACAAGTCAAAACTCATTTGTTATAAAAAAATATAAGATGAGTCTCACATTTACAAAATATTTCTATACCCAAAGGTATCAATCCAGGCTTTCAGCATGCCATAAGTGATGAGTCGTTTGTCAAAAAAAGATGGAACATGGGACATAATCACTTTCGCTCATTAGTCGTTACTTACGATTTACCAGTAGAGTGGAGACGCTCCCATTGAAACCAATTTGTTGGTGTTCCATAATATATTATATTTTGACATAATGTAAAAAAATTTTCTGAAGGAATTTTTTGAAAGTTGACCTAATGTCTTATGTCATAATAATATGACATAAGACTTACCAGTGAAACATGGGTCTTATCTTAACGAGTGGTTTTGCAATTTGCTTATATTAACGTTTTTTAGATTGATTTACATTATTATGCATTGATTTTACATTATTTTACTTTGATATAATTATTAAATAATACGATAATATTAATAGGCGAGTCAATCTAGCCGAAAAAGGGGGTCAACCCATAACAAATTCGCAATTCTTCCAAACCAATTTTTTTTATTACTAATTTCCCATTGAATCACAGCTTATTGTGAAATTAATTAAATTATTCTGGAACATCACTAATTTGCCACTTACTCTCCCCTACTGTTCCTTTTGTTTGTCTTGTGTTATGCAAATTTACGCAGAATTTCCATGAATAAACATATGATCCGCAAAATATAATTTTATAGACTTTTTTTGTCATTAATAAGGTAATATAGAATCTAAAATATGTGGTTCGGATTGATTGCGAAATACTTACGGGTTTTTTGCTAGATTGACTCGACTATAATATTGATTGTCCAACATAACATTAGATTACCCCTAAAGCTTTGCAGCTTATTTCCAAGTGGGTGCTTTATGTTACTAGGTTACAAATACAATATTACACAAATACACTAGGCTAACCTAAAACTAATATAAAACGTTATTACACTACGTACAGGTCCTGCGTCTTTAGGTCCTGCAAGTGTGGTCGATGGCGACGTTGGGTCATGCGTCAATATTCCCTGCGCCGTAGGTGCTGCTTATAATACAGTATGTTTATTTATATTTATAGCAAAACTATTTCTTACCAGAAATCTATTTATTCCCAGCAAAATTAAACTGTAAGATATACTATTAACTTTCGTTTATTGTTCTGGTTCGAATAACATGCCACTGTAACATGCTCCTTTCCCTTAACGACACCAGGATATTGCACTAAACGACCTAATGTCGCGAAACCAGGAAACCCGAAACCTCTGGCCAACGTAGGTTTTTAAGTATGAGCCAAAAAACCTAACTTTTGGCCAAAGATATAGGTTTTTGAAAAACAAGGAAATTGAATTCCCTGTCGTATAAGTCCGAAGTACCCCCCCCCCCCCCCCCCTCCCTTCCCCATAATAGGCCGTAACGTGCCAAAAAATTCATTTATTTCAAAAAAAAAAATATAAGGTTTCATGGGTCATTTAGTGTATTTCACTAATTTATACAAAATTCCGGTTCCGGCCGGAATTCCGGCATGTTGAATTCCGGTTCCGGTTCCGGCCGGAATCAAAATATTGATTCCGGGACATCCCTACTGGTAAGTAAAGTAAACCCACTGAACCCAACTGGTAAGTAAAGTAAACCCACTGAACCCAACTGGTAAGTAAAGTAAACCCACTGAACCCAACTGGTAAGTAAAGTTAACCCACTGAAACCAACTGGTAAGTAAAGTAAACCCACTGAACCCAACTGGTAAATAAAGTAAACCCACTGAACCCATCTGGTAAGTAAAGTAAACCCACTGAACCCAACTGGTAAGTAAAGTAAACCCACTGAACCCAACTGGTAAGTAAAGTTAACCCACTGAACCCAACTGGTAAGTAAAGTTAACCCACTGAACCCAACTGGTAAGTAAAGTAAACCCACTGAACCCAACTTGTAAGTAAAGTAAACCCACTGAACCCAACTGGTAAGTAAAGTAAACCCACTGAACCCAACTGGTAAGTAAAGTTAACCCACTGAACCCAACTGGTAAGTAAAGTAAACCCACTGAACCCATCTGGTAAGTAAAGTAAACCCACTGAACCCAACTGGTAAGTAAAGTTAACCCACTGAACCCATCTGGTAAGTAAAGTAAACCCACTGAACCCAACTGGTAAATAAAGTAAACCCACTGAACCCAACTGGTAAGTAAAGTAAACCAACTGGTAAGTAGAGTTAACCCACTGAACCCAACTAGTAAGTAAAGTTAACCCACTGAACCCAACTGGTAAGTAAAGTTAACCCACTGAACCCAACTGGTAAGTAAAGTAAACCCACTGAACCCAACTGGTAAGTAAAGTAAAGCCACTGAACCCAACTGGTAAGTAAAGTAAACCAACTGAAACCAACTGGTAAGTAAAGTTAACCCACTGAACCCAACTGGTAAGTAAAGTTAACCCACTGAACCCAACTGGTAAGTTAAAGTAAACCCACTGAACCCAACTGGTAAGTAAAGTAAACCCACTGAACCCAACTGGTAAGTAAAGTTAACCCACTGAACCCAACTGGTAAGTAAAGTTAACCCACTGAACACTGAACCCAACTGGTAAGTAAAGTAAACCCACTGAACCCAACTGGTAAGTAAAGTAAACCCACTGAACCCAACTGGTAAGTAAAGTAAACCCACTGAACCCAACTGGTGGTAAGTAAAGTTAACCACTGAACCCAACTGGTAAGTAAAGTTAACCCACTGAACACTGAACCCAACTGGTAAGTAAAATTAACCCACTGAACCCAACTGGTAAGTAAAGTTGACCCACTGAACCCAACTGGTAAGTAAAGTTAACCCACTGAACCCAACTGTGGTAAGTAAAGTAAACCCCCTGAACCCAACTGGTAAGTAAAGTTAACCCACTGAACCCAACTGGTAAGTAAAGTTAACCCACTGAACCCAACTGGTAAGTATAGTATACCCACTGAACCCAACTGGTAAGTAAAGTTAACCCACTGAACCCAACTGGTAAGTAAAGTTAACCCACTGAACCCAACTGGTAAGTAAAGTAAACCCACTGAACCCAACTGGTAAGTAAAGTTAACCCACTGAACCCAACTGGTAAGTAAAGTAAACCCACTGAACCCAACTGGTAAGTAAATTAAACCCACTGAACCCAACTGGTAAGTAAAGTTAGCCCACTGAACCCAACTGGTAAGTAAAGTAAACCCACTGAACCCAACTGGTAAGTAAAGTAAACCCACTGAACCCATCTGGTAAGTAAAGTAAACCCACTGAACCCAACTGGTAAGTAAAGTTGTTAACCCACTGAACCCAACTGGTAAGTAAAGTTAACCCACTGAACCCAACTGGTGGGTAAAGTAAACCCACTAAACCCAACTGGTAAGTAAAGTTAACCCACTGAACCCAACTGGTAAGTAAAGTAAACGCACTCTGGTAAGTAAAGTTAACCCACTGAACCCAACTGGTAAGTAAAGTTAACCCACTGAACACTGAACCCAACTGGTAAATAAAGTAAACCCACTGAACCCAACTGGTAAGTAAAGTAAACCCACTGAACCCAACTGGTAAGTAAAGTAAACCCACTGAACCCAACTGGTGGTAAGTAAAGTTAACCACTGAACCCAACTGGTAAGTAAAGTTAACCCACTGAACACTGAACCCAACTGGTAAGTAAAATTAACCCACTGAACCCAACTGGTAAGTAAAGTTGACCCACTGAACCCAACTGGTAAGTAAAGTTAACCCACTGAACCCAACTGTGGTAAGTAAAGTAAACCCCCTGAACCCAACTGGTAAGTAAAGTTAACCCACTGAACCCAACTGGTAAGTAAAGTTAACCCACTGAACCCAACTGGTAAGTATAGTATACCCACTGAACCCAACTGGTAAGTAAAGTTAACCCACTGAACCCAACTGGTAAGTAAAGTTAACCCACTGAACCCAACTGGTAAGTAAAGTAAACCCACTGAACCCAACTGGTAAGTAAAGTTAACCCACTGAACCCAACTGGTAAGTAAAGTAAACCCACTGAACCCATCTGGTAAGTAAAGTAAACCCACTGAACCCAACTGGTAAGTAAAGTTGTTAACCCACTGAACCCAACTGGTAAGTAAAGTTAACCCACTGAACCCAACTGGTGGGTAAAGTAAACCCACTGAACCCAACTGGTAAGTAAAGTTAACCCACTGAACCCAACTGGTAAGTAAAGTTAAACCACTGAACCCAAATGGTAAGTATAGTATACCCACTGAACCCAACTGGTAAGTAAAGTTAACCCACTGAACCCAACTGGTAAGTAAAGTTAACCCACTGAACCCAACTGGTAAGTAAAGTAAACCCACTGAACCCAACTGGTAAGTAAAGTTAACCCACTGAACCCAACTGGTAAGTAAAGTAAACCCACTGAACCCAACTGGTAAGTAAAGTAAACCCACTGAACCCAACTGGTAAGTAAAGTTAGCCCACTGAACCCAACTGGTAAGTAAAGTAAACCCACTGGACCCAACTGGTAAGTAAAGTAAACCCACTGAACCCATCTGGTAAGTAAAGTAAACCCACTGAACCCAACTGGTAAGTAAAGTTGTTAACCCACTGAACCCAACTGGTAAGTAAAGTTAACCCACTGAACCCAACTGGTGGGTAAAGTAAACCCACTGAACCCAACTGCTAAGTAAAGTTAACCCACTGAACCCAACTGGTAAGTAAAGTAAACGCACTCTGGTAAGTAAAGTTAACCCACTGAACCCAACTGGTAAGTAAAGTTAACCCACTGAACACTGAACCCAACTGGTAAGTAAAGTAAACCCACTAAATCCAACTGGTAAGTAAAGTAAACCCACTGAACCCAACTGGTAAGTAAAGTAAACCCACTGAACCCAACTGGTGGTAAGTAAAGTTAACCACTGAACCCAACTGGTAAGTGAAGTTAACCCACTGAACACTGAACCCAACTGGTAAGTAAAATTAACCCACTGACTGGACCCAACTGGTAAGTAAAGTTGACCCACTGAGCCCAACTGGTAAGTAAAGTTAACCCACTGAACCCAACTGGTAAGTAAAGTAAACCCACTGAACCCAACTGGTAAGTAAAGTAAACCCACTGAACCCAACTGGTAAGTAAAGTTAGCCCACTGAACCCAACTGGTAAGTAAAGTAAACCCACTGAACCCAACTGGTAAGTAAAGTAAACCCACTGAACCCATCTGGTAAGTAAAGTAAACCCACTGAACCCAACTGGTAAGTAAAGTTGTTAACCCACTGAACCCAACTGGTAAGTAAAGTTAACACACTGAACCCAACTGGTGGGTAAAGTAAACCCACTAAACCCAACTGGTAAGTAAAGTTAACCCACTGAACCCAACTGGTAAGTAAAGTAAACGCACTCTGGTAAGTAAAGTTAACCCACTGAACCCAACTGGTAAGTAAAGTTAACCCACTGAACACTGAACCCAACTGGTAAATAAAGTAAACCCACTGAACCCAACTGGTAAGTAAAGTAAACCCACTGAACCCAACTGGTAAGTAAAGTAAACCCACTGAACCCAACTGGTGGTAAGTAAAGTTAACCACTGAACCCAACTGGTAAGTAAAGTTAACCCACTGAACACTGAACCCAACTGGTAAGTAAAATTAACCCACTGAACCCAACTGGTAAGTAAAGTTGACCCACTGAACCCAACTGGTAAGTAAAGTTAACCCACTGAACCCAACTGTGGTAAGTAAAGTAAACCCCCTGAACCCAACTGGTAAGTAAAGTTAACCCACTGAACCCAACTGGTAAGTAAAGTTAACCCACTGAACCCAACTGGTAAGTATAGTATACCCACTGAACCCAACTGGTAAGTAAAGTTAACCCACTGAACCCAACTGGTAAGTAAAGTTAACCCACTGAACCCAACTGGTAAGTAAAGTAAACCCACTGAACCCAACTGGTAAGTAAAGTTAACCCACTGAACCCAACTGGTAAGTAAAGTAAACCCACTGAACCCATCTGGTAAGTAAAGTAAACCCACTGAACCCAACTGGTAAGTAAAGTTGTTAACCCACTGAACCCAACTGGTAAGTAAAGTTAACCCACTGAACCCAACTGGTGGGTAAAGTAAACCCACTGAACCCAACTGGTAAGTAAAGTTAACCCACTGAACCCAACTGGTAAGTAAAGTTAAACCACTGAACCCAAATGGTAAGTATAGTATACCCACTGAACCCAACTGGTAAGTAAAGTTAACCCACTGAACCCAACTGGTAAGTAAAGTTAACCCACTGAACCCAACTGGTAAGTAAAGTAAACCCACTGAACCCAACTGGTAAGTAAAGTTAACCCACTGAACCCAACTGGTAAGTAAAGTAAACCCACTGAACCCAACTGGTAAGTAAAGTAAACCCACTGAACCCAACTGGTAAGTAAAGTTAGCCCACTGAACCCAACTGGTAAGTAAAGTAAACCCACTGGACCCAACTGGTAAGTAAAGTAAACCCACTGAACCCATCTGGTAAGTAAAGTAAACCCACTGAACCCAACTGGTAAGTAAAGTTGTTAACCCACTGAACCCAACTGGTAAGTAAAGTTAACCCACTGAACCCAACTGGTGGGTAAAGTAAACCCACTGAACCCAACTGCTAAGTAAAGTTAACCCACTGAACCCAACTGGTAAGTAAAGTAAACGCACTCTGGTAAGTAAAGTTAACCCACTGAACCCAACTGGTAAGTAAAGTTAACCCACTGAACACTGAACCCAACTGGTAAGTAAAGTAAACCCACTAAATCCAACTGGTAAGTAAAGTAAACCCACTGAACCCAACTGGTAAGTAAAGTAAACCCACTGAACCCAACTGGTGGTAAGTAAAGTTAACCACTGAACCCAACTGGTAAGTGAAGTTAACCCACTGAACACTGAACCCAACTGGTAAGTAAAATTAACCCACTGACTGGACCCAACTGGTAAGTAAAGTTGACCCACTGAGCCCAACTGGTAAGTAAAGTTAACCCACTGAACCCAACTGTGGTAAGTAAAGTAAACCCCCTGAACCCAACTGGTAAGTAAAGTTAACCCACTGAACCCAACTGGTAAGTAAAGTTAACCCACTGAACCCAACTGGTAAGTATAGTATACCCACTGAACCCAACTGGTAAGTAAAGTTAACCCACTGAACCCAACTGGTAAGTAAAGTTAACCCACTGAACCCAACTGGTAAGTAAAGTAAACCCACTGAACCCAACTGGTAAGTAAAGTTAACCCACTGAACCCAACTGGTAAGTAAAGTAAACCCACTGAACCCAACTGGTAAGTAAAGTAAACCCACTGAACCCAACTGGTAAGTAAAGTTAGCCCACTAAACCCAACTGGTAAGTAAAGTAAACCCACTGAACCCAACTGGTAAGTAAAGTAAACCCACTGAACCCATCTGGTAAGTAAAGTAAACCCACTGAACCCAACTGGTAAGTAAAGTTGTTAACCCACTGAACCCAACTGGTAAGTAAAGTTAACCCACTGAACCCAACTGGTGGGTAAAGTAAACCCACTGAACCCAACTGGTAAGTAAAGTTAACCCACTGAACCCAACTGGTAAGTAAAGTAAACGCACTGAACCCAACTGGTAAGTAAAGTAAACCCACTGAACCCAACTGGTAAGTAAAGTTAACCTACTGAACCCAACTGGTAAGTAAAGTAAACCCACTGAACCCAACTGGTAAGTAAAGTTAACCCACTGAACCCAACTGGTAAGTAAAGTAAACCCACTGAACCCAACTGGTAAGTAAAGTTAACCCACTGAACCCAACTGGTAAGTAAAGTAAACGCATTGAACCCAACTGGTAAGTAAAGTAAACCCACTGAACCCAACTGGTAAGTAAAGTTAACCCACTGAACCCAACTGGTAAGTAAAGTTAACCCACTGAACCCAACTGGTAAGTAAAGTAAACCCACTGAACCCAAATGGTAAGTAAAGTTAATCCACTGAACCCAACTTGTAAGTAAAGTTAACCCACTGAATCCAACTGGTAAGTAAAGTAAACCTACTGAACCCAACTGGTAAGTAAAGTAAACCCACTGAACCCAACTGGTAAGTAAAGTTAACCCACTGAACCCAACTGGTAAGTAAAGTTAACCCACTTAACCCAACTGGTAAATAGGGATGTCCCGGAATTCCGTTCCGGCCGGAATTCCGGTGGTTTTTGCTGTGAATGTGGTCAATTCCGGCCGGAATTTTACCGGATATACCAGGTTCCTCCTAACTAGTATGAAAGCTGCAATTACTTTATTACATTATTATCAACATTTATATATTTTTTTTAACTACCAATATACTCACCAATTAGTCTAAGATGCAATAAATTCAACACTGGGAAAATTCACTGTCACCCCGTTTTTTAAATCGAATTCAGTCTTGACGTAAAATATAAATTAATATATTTTCCCGCAGATATCTACTATATAAATTAATATTATTTGCCGTATATTTATATATTAATATATTTTCCCGCAGGTTTATAAATTAATATATTTCCTCTTCAGGTATCCCCCCTGAGGTTTACTTCGATCCCGCTGAGGAACTTGTGGACCGCGATATAGGTCGACCAATAGAGGAAGTCGTAAAGACCCAGAGATTTAAGGCGACGCTGTGGTTGGTTGAAGAGCATCCGCTAGCCGTGCAGGAACAAGTCCTACCGATACTCGATCTCATGTCCGTGAGTAACGCTCACTTTAAGAAACTCCGAGACTTTATAAGTCTACAGATCCCCAGCGGTTTCCCCATAAAGGTAGAGATACCGTTGTATCACGTCTTTAATACGAGAATTACTTTTAACAACTTGAACGGATCCGTAGAAACTCCTAATTACGTGACTGTAGTTGGTGGAGATCCTACAGACTCCGAAGGGAACCCCGTAGGGGTGGCGGTTCCCTCGTGCTGTATAGACGAGGCCGCCTTCCGGCCACCTAGCGGCTACAGCGTGCACATGGTGGATTCCAGCTCAGGGGCAGGGGGGCGTTCTCATGAATCCCATGTAGGGAGCGGCAGCATGGAGGATGATGCTCTACAGCAGGCTATACAACTGAGTTTATCGATTAATCATCCGGAATATTTGAGCGAAGTGGGGGGTTCTGCGATGGATGAGGAGGCTGAATTGCAGAAGGCCATAGAGGCTAGCATAGCCGCGGCGAGAGAATGGAAGGGGGCAAACGGACACATACCGTCAGGTACAGGGATGCCGCTGGGTACGGGGGGGCAGTTTGGTACTGGGGGGCCGTTGGGTACAGGGGGGCAGTTGGATACAGGGGGGCAGTTGGGTACAGAGGGACAAACAGCTGCAGTGGAGGTTCTTCCCGAAGGCAAACAAGAGAGTTCAGTAGTGCCGGAAAGTACAAGTGAGTTTGTAGGATCTTCTGATGGAGCCCCTCACATTAACGACGTTCTAACGGTCGCAGCGGGGTCAACCACGGATTCAGAAGATGCCCAGGCAGACGCAATGAAACCGCCGACAGACTCAATGAGGTCCGAGACAGACTCAATGAAACCACAGGCTGACACAATGAGGTCCCAGACAGACTCAATGAAACCGCCGACAGACTCAATGAAACCGCAGGCAGACTGGGTTCATATAGACTCGCCAGTATCTACTGTCAAACAATCTACAGAAACAGAACTCTCGAAGGCCCTCAAACTCAGTGCAATGCTCGCCGATGAATCTAAACTAAGAGAAGAAGAGGACCTACGAATTCTTAATGAAATTCTAGAATTATCCAAGACAGAAAAATAGTTTGGATTTACTCATTGCTTTAAATATTCGGTGCAACAATTCCTTACTCTGGTGTCTAAAATACCTCTTATATTGTTATACGAAGCTGTGCAGTTTTTAACTTGATTTATTTTGAATTTACACAATTAATTGTAATATATGTTAGTCCATGTAATTCATATTTTAAACTTAACTTTGCATGGAATGTTATTATTTATAATAAATATTTTGAGTTAGGTATTGAGTTAGGTATTTTGATGTTAGGTACTATTACTAGCATTTCTTTGCTTTATTTTCGTAACGAAATTGACTGGATAATAATTATCGAATATTATATAACTCCTAACACTTTACATCGTTATGAACATGCATAGTTTGCCGCACTTTTTGACGATTTTAATTTCAGTGCTGGAGATGATTAAGTAAAGTGTAGTTATCAATAAATTGGATGATGGTATCTGGATGTTGCATCTAAACCATTTGTGGAATGTGTTTTTCCGATTATAAGGAAAAAATGCCTAAATCAGAACCACTAGAACAATGGAACTGAAATGAAAATTATCATAAAAGTGCTTATTAAGATGGGCGTTCGTTCAGTTCATGTGATATTTTTTTGTTAGAAGTGTTAACAAAATGGTAAATTATTTTTTTTTATTTGTTTTATTTTAATCATGGCGTAAATGTTTATGGGATTTCGACATCTGTGGAAACCGGCTAAAAGGTCCCACACTACTGGTTTTATATAAATTCACTACGAATGTAGTCAATGTACCAAAATAAACTAACTTATCTACTACTATCAACATGCTGCATTGCAGCTGTATTAAACATGAAATCGTCAAATTGCGCCGCCACAACTCCCCACCCCCCAAAACTTTTGCGAGAAATAACTTCATCCTTTAGGAGGTGTCTCAACAAAGTCATGGGCTCCCCGCCTTTCTTATTCACTCCATGAAGCCGCCAAAGCACATGATGGTTCACTTGTGGTCCTCTCGGCGAAACCAATGTCCTGCAAAGCGGAGGCGGCTCCGTTCAAGTGTCAAGCTGGGGGGGGGGGGGGGTTAATGAAACACCTCTAATATCATATAGTGTCTGGTTGAATGAGACAATGAACCCGGCGTATAATTCTTGTATATGCCTTTCCGAGATTTTTGATAGTAACTATGTGTTGGCAAGCTGTATTTTTCGAGGTGTTTGTTATTATACATTTATTATAAGAAGGGATCTAGGGGTCTTAACCTCGAATGATAAGTTTATTTTACCGAAAATTCCCGAGATTTGGTGTTCTCAGCAGTTAGAGCCCACCCAGTATGGACTACCATTTCGAGGAGTACTGGATCTGCTGCTGCTGTAAATAATCGAACCTTGAGATTCCGTTTTATTCTATGGGACTTTTTAATTCTGGACAGACTATTAAATGCTCCCCGTGCAATCTTCTTAGATATCCGAAGGCCTTCACCTGGCTTCTGGATCTATGACCCCAAGTAGCAGAAATCACATACTCAATCACACCATCCTTAGAGCTTATACTCATAAATCAAACATTTCCTTAGGGCTGTCAATGTTCACTTTCCAAATAATTTTTATCTTCTTGGAGTTGACAGAGACCAACACTAAAAGCAGTCTGTTCCAATGAGCTGCGGAGCCGTTGGGTCCCCTAGTAATCCTGTCAGTAGGCCTACTCTAAGTCATCAGCAAAGTCTAGATCAAACTCAAAATTTTGTTGCCCACTTAGATGCGCGGGTTAACAACAATAAAATATCTGACTTCTTCTATAAAAAAAATCTTACAAAAATCTAACAAAAAGTGCCCAGAGGCTGAGTTCACATTTTATAATTAAGTGGCTTCCCGGTCCACTCACTCAGTGATTTAACTATATATATAATATAATATAACAGTAACATTACATGGTGGATAGGCCTATCTCTCACAACATTTTATGCTTTGTTCTGCTGTTATAACTTGTTTTACGAAAAGAAACCGTGCTTTTTCTGAAAATTTGATATTTATTTAGAAAACAGCAGCTTTTGCATTAAAAAGTGGAAGCAAATATTCTGCTCAATTTTTTTTCAAGTAATTGACCATCAAAATAAAAAAATCAGGTTACAAGTTACAAAATAAAACTTTTCGAAGAAGTAGCATTTTAGTAAAAAAATATAAATTTTGGTCCTGGCCGTAAAGGGCGATTTAATTTATTCCAATTAATAATCTCAATATACAAATATTATTATTATACATATTATATATATACATATTATTTTTGTTATAAAATCTCGTCTCTTGCTTATTTCAAATAATGAATGTGAGAATCTTTTAGGCTCATTAAGCCAAGGAGTGCCTGTTCACCACCATGGGTGATCTTCCACAGTAAACCCTTCCACTCTGTTTCCTAAAGGAATGCCTGTTCACCACCATGGGTGATCTTCCACAGTAAACCCTTCCACTCTGTTTCCTAAAGGAATGCCTGTTCACCACCATGGGTGATCTTCCACAGTAAACCCCTCCACTCTGTTTCCTAAAGGAATGCCTGTTCACCACCATGGGTGATCTTCCACAGTAAACCCTTCCACTCTGTTTCCTAAAGGAATGCCTGTTCACAAACATGGGTGATCCTCTACAGTAAACCCTTCCAATCTGTTTCATAAAGTAATGTCTGTTCACCACCATGGGTGATCTTCCACAGTAAACCCTTCCACTCTGTTTCCTAAAGGAATGCCTGTTCACCACCATTGGTGATCTTTCACAGTAAACCCTTCCACTATGTTTCCTAAAGGAATGCCTGTTCACCACCATGGGTGATCTTCCACAGTTAACACTTCCACTCTGTTTCCTAAAGTAATGCCTGTTCACCACCATTGGTGATCTTTCACACTAAACCCTTCCACTATGTTTCCTAAAGGAATGCCTGTTCACCACCATGGGTGATCTTCCACAGTTAACACTTCCACTCTGTTTCCTAAAGTAATGTCTGTTCACCACCATGGGTGATCTTCCACAGTAAACCCTTCCACTATGTTTCCTAAAGGAATGCCTGTTATTAATTTATTTGTTAATTATTAATACCTAATCATTTCAAATAATTTTTAGTTATTATACAGTAGGCGTTGATTATTAAAATTTCACTCGAAGCAGTGTCACCCCAATTGTAAATTGCACGTAACACTTTAAGTAATTAAAAGTCCAAGATTTTGGTCAAAGTTGTCAAATTTGAACCGCTAAACGGATTTTTGTCATTCAAGTATAATTCAATTCGAAAGGTGATATTTTGCTCTTTAACATATATATTGTAAAATTGAGCACATATTTAATTATACACAACATGAGAAAGTAAATCCAAAAATACATAAAAAAGTAGACTTGTCAATAAATTTTGTGTTATTTTGGAAGAGGTGGTGTCATAATAGATCTAAAAAAATGAAGAATTCAAAGCAAGTTTATGCAAATACAGAGTGTAATACAAATAAAATAGGCCTACTGTATATTACATACCTATTATTTGATCCTCATATAATTTGCAGTTCAGTAAAATTACTTGCAGTAGGCCTACATTTGCATCGATTTAATCGCGACAGGAAACCCAAGTATAAAGTATAAGAAAATTATGTGTCGAAAAACCTCTGTAAACCTCTTCTTTGCCTAAAAAAATTATATCTTGAAATTTCAGTATTATACTTCATATGTAATTCTTCTACTGTATACTAAAATTGGATGTTCTATTCGGTGGAACCATCCAAAATATCCAAAACATCATATCTATTAGCGGTATGAAATTGGGATAAATTTTATTACAACTGCGCGAAATATAGAGACAAGCTGTTAGAAATCAAAATTCAAGCCAATAAAAAAATATAGAGACTATCCCTAAAAATCCAATGTTATGCTTCCAAGACATACACATAGTGTTAGGCATTAAGTGTCATATATTTAATAAAGTGTAGTTTGGCTACAGAAGCTAGAATGTGTCTTTGGTATAAGTAAAGCTCTTTACCTGGTAAGGCTAAGGTTTACTATAAGGAACATAATACAGAGGTGGGTGTAACCATAGCAACTACCAAGACAGCCCGACAAGACAGAGCAACTCCTAACCCTCTCTATAGGTAGCCTGCTGTAGGCAGGCTGGGTTAGCACTGATTAGAAGTAATGAGCCAGTAACCACGATAGATAGACACAGCAGGAAAGCTGACTGACACTGTGCTGTGATTGGTTCTTAGATATATATTGGTAAGAACAGCGAGTAATTAATAGTTCAGAGTTCAGACTGACTATAATATTCTGCTCAGAAGACAATATTGGCTAGCTATTTACATTTCTGTTAAATGTACAAGACTTATTTTTATTGATTAACAGATTGCAGATTGAACACCTATATTTATTGATTTTTTATTTATTTTCTCTGCAGTTCTGTTTGAATTTGCTGACTTGCAGCATTCCTTTCGATTTCGCTGATACAATTTCTGCTTCAGTGCTTGATGAGCAATTTTGCTCTTTCCCTTCTTGATGAGCTTTACCTGTATACTCTTGGTCTGTCACAGTACAATACCGTTTACAGTATACCACGCGCATACCCATTGCATACAGCCTGTGTATGCGTAGGCCACTCCGTATTGTATTTACACACACACATACTGCTGTACTGACACATTCCATATATTGTAAATACACGATAAGTAAACATTGCGTTGTGATCGCATTTATTACTCTGCCACTGCTCACTGTCAGACTGTCAACTATTTACACACAACTTGGATCTGTAGATCAAGTGGATTTATTACACTGTCAACTATTGGACAAGACTTGGGTCTGTTGACCAAGTGGATTTATTGCACTGTCTACTATTTGACAGGACTTGGATTTGTTGTCCAAGTGGAGTTAGAGCACTGTCACAGTATTGGACAGGACTTGAGTCTGTTGACCAAGTGGATTTATTGCACTGTCTACTATTTGACAGGACTTGGGTTTCTTGTCCAAGTGGAGTTAGAGCACTGTCAAGTATTGGACAGGACTTGGATTTGATTTCCAAGTGGAGTTATAGCACTGTCAAGTATTGGACAGGACTTGGGTCTGTTGACCAAGTAGATATATTGCACTGTCAACTATTTGACAGGACTTGGAGTTGTTGTCCAAGTGGAGTTAGAGCACTGTCAAGTATTGGACATGACTTGGAGTTGTTGTCCAAGTGGAGTTAGAGCACTGTCAAGCATTTGACATGACTTGGGTCTGTTGCCCCAGTTAGCCAGTGGAGTTATTGCAGTATTGCGCTGTTAAGTATTTGGATGAGCGAGTGGAGTTGTTGCACTGTCAATTGTTTGACAGACCTCGGGCCTGTTTCCCAAGTGGAGTTATATCGTGATGCAACTATTAGACAGGACTCGGATCTGTTGTCCAAGAGCAAAGTGACGCTATTGCACTGCCAACTATTCCAGGGGACTCGGGCCTGTTGCACAACTATGCAATTATTATTATTGCACTGTCAAGTACTGAAGTAATAGACAAAACTTGCTGACTTGTCTGTTTACCAAGGAGTTATTCAGTTATTGCACTGTCAACTATTGGACATGAGTCAGACAAGTAGACTTCTTGCATTGTCTACCAACCATTTCACCGGACTTCAGCCTGTTGCACAAGTTGAGTTGTTGCACTTCTGCACTTTCAAGCATCCAACAACTGTAGTTTATTGGACTTGGGTCTGTTGCCTTGAAAATATTGGACAGTACTTGGGCCCTATTGTAGTATTACTGAAGCTGAGTTACTGTCATTTATCTGAAAATAATACTTGAAGCGCACTGATATATTGCGTAGTCATTTAGTGCAGTAGTGCAAGTGCATTAGTGCATATTGGCATACAACATAAGTACAGCTACTGAGCTATAGAGATAGTTACCAGTAGGCGACTAACAGTTAGAGCTATCAGATATTATAAGTCTAGTTCTATAGGACTTTTAAAATGATTATATGATAATGGATATCACGAGTTCAACAGTGGCTGACCATATTTATTACATAGATCAAAACGATCTAGCAAACATAGCGTCAGAGGCATTTCAACACTTGAAAATACGAAAAGGCAGTTACATCATAGAAAAACACCCATCTACTCCCATCAATGTAGACAAACTTGAGGATGATTTACGTTTCCATGCCCAATCGCAAGAGGTTTCAGAATTAATGCAACAGTTACGCCAAGGTGTGCGTATTGGGTATAATGGGCCACGAAACACTTACATACACCGCAAGAACAACAAGTCAGCCACCGACAACTCACAGATTGTTGATGACATTATTGCGAAGGAAGTAAACTCTGGATACCTAGAAGGACCTTTTCTGACCCTACCAAACATTACAACCAACACTTTTCTAAATGTCATTGATCCTCTGACCCTCAGTCAAATTCCAGGCAAAAAGACCCGCCTGTGTGTAGACTTCTCCAATGATAGAAAAGGAACTGTCAACAGCTTTATTTCGGATGAGGATTCCACTGTGTCATATACAACAATCGATACGATTGTTCGAAACATAATTAGTTCAGGTGATGGCGCACTGATTGCCAAGTTGGATGTTAAGGATGCCTTTAAGATTATCCCAGTCTCCAAATTAGACTGGCATCTCTTAGGTATACAGTGGCGAGATTTTTATTTTGTTTATACTAGATTAGTTTTCGGGTTAAGATCTGCCAGTCGGATATTCCAGAACTATAGCACCCTGGTGAGAAACGTCATTTATGAGCGTCTTTCTGAGACGACCTGCCCTGCTGAACATATGAAATTACTTGCAACTGAACAAAGAGAGTTGTCACTTGCATCAGTAGCAGACGTCGATCATCTTTTAGATGATTTTATCATAGTTACAGTAGATGTGCCTGCCCTTGCAGACCACATTTTAGACATGGTCATAGACTTGTTCAGTAGATATAACATACCTTTAAATGAACATAAATTATTCCGTCCGGCTAAACATCAAATTGTATTTGGTATAGGCATCGACACGTCAACCATGAAGTTTTTTATACCTGATGATAAGAAAGAAAGGTATAGGTCGGCTCTCTTTTTTATGTAAAGCAGTATGTGCAAGTAGGACATTCCTGCGGAGGTTGATAGATGCAACATGTGTTCCACATCAGCAAAAGATGATTAGCATTCCAGACAACTTGCATGAAGACCTTGACTATTGGAAGTTGGCTCTGGACTGTGTAGAGCAACATAGGGCACCTTTACAGAACCCTGTCATGATTGCTGCAAAGCTATACAATAGGATTCTATTAAATCGCATCAGGGATCCCATTGAGAGACTGCTCCGTGGAAATCAGAATGGGTTCCGTAAAGGTCGTGGGACCATGGAGCCCATTTTGGCACTTAGAAGGATAATTGAAGAATTATCAAAAAAGAAAGACAGGCATCTGGCTGTTATCTTTGTTGACTTCTTCAAGGCCTTTGATTCAGTCTCTCGCTCACGTATGTTCAGCATACTTTCATTATATGGGATTCCTGATGAAATTATTGCAGCAATCAGATCAGTATACGATGGTTCGACAACATTTGTGTCTACTGTTGACGGTGACACAGAACCATTTGAAGTGTTATGGGGCGTCCTCCAAGGAGACACACTTGCACCATTCTTGTTCATTATTGTGGTTGACTATGTTCTACGCATGTCCTTAGATCATCATAATGATGATGGGGTGATGATAACTCCACCTACTGGCTCCAGAAGTCGAGGAAATCCTGCCAAGTACCTAACTGATCTAGACTTTGCTGATGACTTAGGAGTACTCTCAGAATCATTAGAGGGAGCCCAACGGCTCCTCAGCTCATTAGAACATGCTGCTTCTAGTGTTGGTCTTTTTATTAACTCCAGAAAGACCAAAATTCTGACCGTTAACTTTGAAAGTCCTCAGCAAGTCTCTGATCGGATGAGCATAAGCTCAAAGGATGGTATGCTTGAGCATGTGGACGACTTCTGTTACCTGGGATCATGGATCCGGAAGTCAGGTGAGGACCTTCGAATACGTAAGGGAAAGGCATGGGCAGCCTTGAATAGGCTTTCCAGGATTTGGAAGTCACCGAGAATTAATCGGAAACTTAAGGTCCGATTATTTAGAGCAGCAGTAGTTCCAGTACTCCTCTATGGGAGTCCATGCTGGGCTCTAACTGCTGAGGACACCAAATCTCTGGATGGCACATTCACAAGAATGCTACGCCGGGTTCATTGTGTCAAGTACAATGCACACATCTCCAACCAGACACTATATAACATTGGAGGTGTCTCATTGGTTCCCCCAAGCTTGACACTAGAACAAAACCGCCTCCGCTTTGCAGGACATTGCTTTCGCCGTGAGGACCAGCCAGTGCATAATCTTGTACTTTGGCAGCCTCATGGAGTGAATAAGCATGGTGGACAGCCCATGACTTTCTTGAGACGCATCTTAAAGGACACTGGCCTTAAAGATGCGGATGATCTAGCAAATGTCATGGGTGATAGGGAGTTGTGGCGGTGCAATTTTGTTGACAAGCCGGCACAGCATTCTTAAAAATGCAGCTGCAATGCAGCATGCCGATCCTAGTAGTCATGATTAAACCTAGCCAACATAATATGGCTACCGATGCTTCAGGCTATGGGCTAGGAGCGGTTCATAGCAAACAATGGTTTGCATTACAGCTTTCGGATGACATAGTGAGTGGATATCCAATAGCCATTAAGGAAATGGCTGCCATTGTGTTAGCTACTGCAGTATTTGGACGTGCCTTTACAGGGTCACGGCTGCTACTACACAGTGATAGTGAAACAGTCCTGAATGCCATGGTCAAGGGTGCATCAAGCAATAACTACCTCATGGATTTGATTAGATATTTATTGCAAGTCTGTACTAGATACGGCATTATGATTTTCTGCCAACACATCAGATCCCATGACAATTTAGGACCCGATCTGCTAAGCAGATTAAAGATCGATTCGTTTAAACGACTGTTTCCGCAAATGGAGGACGAACCAACTGTAGTTTTACAGGAATGGAAACACATTAAAAAATTGCTAACCCCTAAGGATTGCACCAAGTAATTACACTCTTTAATTTCCGATTTGATTATATCACCTTGTGTTTAACTAGTTTCACCTCTGTCTAACAATAGTTTTATTACACATATATTCATATTACATTATTATGGTATTTGGTATACACAGCGATATGTGAGAAGCTACATATACAGCTATATTATATATAACATAATAATTGATATATATTCATGAACTATGAATCCTGATGTTTCATATCCGGTGGGATCTCTCTGCCAAACTCTACAGTCCGGTGAGTGGCAGAAGTTGGCTATAAATCAGACTTCTAATCAGAAAGTATGGGAGAAAATCTCACTGACCACCGACGTTTTATCGAAATTAACAACAGATCAACCATTAACAATCACGGGAGTGCATTATGAAATGGGTCAGTCAAAGGATGGACTAAAAATGTTCCTGCCAATTCAAGCGGCATCAACGAGTGGAGATATCGATTCTATTCACTCAGCAGCTAATCTGCAACAGCTAAACGAAACCTCCGCTCTAAATAAACTGGTGGAACTAATGGTTAAAGTCGCAAATGGAGGCCATACAGCTGGCAACATTCAGACACATGAAAATTCAGGCCTTATTGAGATTAAGTCAAAGGTGGTTTTACCTGCAATTCTGTCATGCACACGACCTTTAGATGAAGCAATTATAGACAAATTACGTGTGCAACATAAATTTGTGAATTTAGCTGAACTGGCGGAGCGCCATGAGACCAATGGGAAACCTGGCAAGAATGCCGAACTTGAATCGACAGGGTCACTCCTCAATTGTCTAGCGCTCTTCTGTAGCTATAAAAGCGAGTTGTTTCCTGAGGATTCAGCTTCAATATGGACGTACTACCGTCACATTCTAGAGATTGCTCCGATTTATACCTTTGGGTATATTCAAAGAATGGATAGAGACCATCGACTCTATGTTCAGGCAGCAAAGGGAGAATGGGGGCGCCCTCTTACACTTAGAAACCCGCTTCGAAATGACTACATGTCTCAGTGTAGGAATTGCGACAAACAGCACCTAGGTAGCTGTGTACGCTGGGAAGCTGTGAAGGGTTTCAACAAGCCACGTCCAAGCATGTCAGACAGCTTCCGTAAGGGTGTAATATGTCATCATTGCGGTCGTGAAGGCCACTATCGTTTCGATTGTCGCAGCCGTCGTCGTCGTTTTGACGATTCGGACATTCAAGAGACAAGTAGCTCACGTAACGACGGATATAACGCACCTGATAGTAAACGCAGCAGAGATGACAATGCCTATCAGTCAGGATCCTCTAACCGCGATAGGGCGTATATACCCACAATCAAGACTCAGCCAAAGAAAGCTCTTGGGAAGCAATACATACAGCAGGGGTAAGCACCCAGCTTTCCCTACTAACTGGAGTAGATAATCACAAGAGAAAGTACCTAATATATTACTACAAGTCATGTTCTATCATTGCGTACCCACTCAATTATAAATAAACCTCTGAGTAGGTATTAATAATCTGTTGATGAATTGTTATTATGCATGGTCTAACTGTATTCTGTGTGTTTCATATCTAGTTATGTTTAGTTTTAATGTCTATATTATTCAGACTATAGGACTTTAAATTTGTGTTATGTACTATATCACAGCTGTTATGCGTTTAATATAAACATTATATGCATGTAAATAAACACATCCTTAAAATTTCTAACTCATACTGGTAATTCATTATCCATGTCGAAAGCTGTGGCTGTGCTATCCAACAAAGGCCGCAGAGGTAGGGGGTGCATTTTGTCCACATAAACGTGTCAAAACTTACCTTAGATACCGGGACTCCGTGATGTTACCAAACATGAAATTGTTCATGTTTTGCGAAGGTATACCATTGCGCGCACAGAAAGTGAACTGCATGGTTAGAGATATTTTAGGGCCAGGATACTCGAGTCACAGTTTCCGGTCAGGACTTGCCACAGAAGCGTCCAGAGCGGGTCTACCAACTACCATCATACAGAAGCTAGGAAGGTGGCGCAGCTCATGCTACGAACGATATATTAGACCGTACGATCGAGAACTAGTAGAAGCACAAAAAACAATTGCACTATTGGGAATATACAAATAAACTTATCATTCCGAAACACAAACATTGAAAAAATTGTATTATTTCATTAGATAAACCTAACTATTATTTCATTAGATAAACCTAACTACCTG
Source organism: Nemertoderma westbladi (assembly GCA_032718475.1). Classification (NCBI taxonomy): domain Eukaryota; kingdom Metazoa; phylum Xenacoelomorpha; order Nemertodermatida; family Nemertodermatidae; genus Nemertoderma; species Nemertoderma westbladi. The sequence goes on along the minus strand of JAUCBJ010002619.1, from coordinate 29,548 downwards.
TATAAGAAAAATATTGCATTCTAGAAATCCTCTCTTACATTTTTTATTTCTGGGGTTTGGGGGTTTTTTACAGGCTCTAGATTTGCAGTGCAGTGAGAGTCCCAGCAGAGTTACCCCAAAACACTCATCACATAATGCATTTGAATGATCATATCAGATGATATGTCATAGTCGATCAGGGTCATAACAACCATAGACTGGCCAGGTAATGTGTCTTTGGTATAAGTAAAGCTCTTTACCTGGTAAGGCTAAGGTTTACTATAAGGAACAGAATACAGAGGTGGGTGTAACCATAGCAACTACCAAGACAGCCCGACAAGACAGAGCAACTCCTAACCCTCTCTATAGGTAGCCTGCTGTAGGCAGGCTGGGTTAGCACTGATTAGAAGTAATGAGCCAGTAACCACGATAGATAGACACAGCAGGAAAGCTGACTGACACTGTGCTGTGATTGGTTCTTAGATATATATTGGTAAGAACAGCGAGTAATTAATAGTTCAGACTGACTATAATATTCTGCTCAGAAGACAATATTGGCTAGCTATTTACATTTCTGTTAAATGTACAAGACTTATTTTTACCCACCCAACCCACCCTTTAGCTTTGCTGATACTCTGACTGTGTTGCACTTACGGGTATTTTACAGGCTCTAGATTTGCAGTGCAGTGAGAGTCCCAGCAGAGTTACCCCCTTGGCAAATATAGAGTGATTTATCCCTAAATCTAGTAGTCTTGTAACTCTGACTTCGGGGATACTGTAAATTGTTGGACAAGTATATACATATCTTCGTGACAAGTTACAATGAAATGAGTAACTTGTCAATAATACAGTAGTCTCCCTAATATCGAAATTATTAATTTAATTTCATTGTTAATCAATTTTATATAAATGTAGACGTAATGTACTTTTATTGTTAATGGATATTGAAAGATCTAGTACTGAAAGCAAATTTCATTATGTCGTATAATTTATGTAAAGGTTCCGTTAGAGGTAATTGTTTGTTTTATCTGTAAATCATAATAAATCTTAATTAATGATTTATGATAAATTATAATAAAATTAACGTGATAATGCTCGTGTCATTCATCTTTTGTCTTTTATGGCCATGTGACATACCTAGGTATCATCTTGTGGGAAATAAGCAAGCTAAGGTTACAATGTAGTCTTCCTTGGAAGTTGTACAAAACTACAATTATTGTAGTCTTGTCTAGCGTAGACTTGTCTCCGATTTGTAGTCTGGGAGACGGATTTGGAAAATTTTACCACATTTTATTTTTTAATTTGTCCTTTCTTAATTCTGTCCTTTCTCATTAGTACTAAAAAAAATAAGAAAATGTTTTGACCGCTTTTTTCGGCTTAAAGTGTCACGTGCCAAATGCATAGGCATACTAACTGTAGTGGTAGGTGGTGGAAAAGACTCAATGCTAACTACATAGTTATTTCATGCTTACTTTATTTCGTACTTACTTTATTTATTTCATACTTACTTTATTTCATACTTACTTTATTTCATACTTACTTTATTTCGTACTTACTTTATTTATTTCATACTTACTTTAATTCATACATACTTTATTTCATACTTACTTTATTTCATACTTACTTTATTTCATACTTACTTTATTTCATACTTACTTTATTTCATACTTACTTTATTTCATACTTAATTTATTATTCAGCATTCTTTACTTCTTTTGTGTTTAATTATCCCTGATAACGGCTACTGTTTAGTTGAAACGTTGGAAATTTTAGTAAGTAACTATTATAGCGGAATAAACGAACCATGAAATTCTTCCCAGAACTACCATACTGTAGTAGTTAGTTAGTGATGCTACCAAACAATCATACATCCAACATGGCACCCCTCAATATTCTATAGACCGTAACTTAGAAATCCTCTTGATACATTAGTATAAGAAACACATCCGCTGCCTATTCCTTACGCTTAGATTAACTTATAACTTAACTTCTGTGAAACATTCAAATTGGTTTATTAATGAATCTGAATCCGATACCCACAAGTCGTTTTATATAAATAAATTATTCAATGATTTTTAGGGTGTATTTCTTAAGTGTTCTTCTTAAGGTCAGGTGGCTTAAGGTAAAACAATTTTTTCATTATATTGGTTTGCAAAATTTATTTATAAACAAAAGAAAATTTGTAATATTTATCATGGATGAGAATAATTTTAATAGAAACTAGAGTCAATTCACCGGTATTACCGGTTTTATAGAACTTCTAGTGATTATTTATCGCATTACAATAATGAGTTTACAACGATTGTGTATGTTGTGCGCAACTGGAGTAATTTTCTGTTTAACCTGCATCATGATACAAAGCGTTCTTCTCCCGGGATCGGTTGTTGTAAAAGTCCTTGTTCAGAAATCTATGAACGAAGATAAACTCTACGATTACAAGACCACGCGAAAAATAGAAGAGAGCCATATTATTAATGAACGCCTACAGCTAAATCCCGAATTAAATTCATCTCAACCATCTTATCTGATTGAAAACAAACTAGCTTGTTTCCACATGTCTATTGATAGACCTGCTCGCGTATTGACTGTTGTTATTGTAAAATCAGCGCCACCAGACGTTGACAAACGGAATATAATAAGGGAGACCTGGGGAAGCAAATCGTTTCTCAACAGATCGGGTGTCATTACTTTATTCTCCATGGGGTACCGGGATAAAGAATCACAGATTGGAGTTTACAACGAGTTCAAGGTTAGTTTAGTTGGTAGATACAGTTAGTCTTAGATATCGGTATCTTTGTAAGGAAGTATGAGATATCGGTATCATTTGTAAGGAAGTCTCAGATATCGGTATCTTTGGAAGGAAGTCTCAGATATCGGTATCTTTGTAAGGAAGTATCAGATATCGGTATCTTTGTAAAGGAGTACCAGATATCGGTATATTTGTAAGAAAGTCTCAGATATCGGAATCTTTGTAAGGAAGTCTCATATATCGGTTTCTTTGTAAGGAAGTACCAGATATCGGTATCTTTGTAAGGAAGTCTCAGATATCGGTATCTTTGTAAGGAAGTACCAGATATCGGTATCTTTGTAAGAAAGTATCAGATATCGGAATCTTTGTAGGGAAGTCTCAGATATGGTATCTTTGTAAGGAAGTCTCAGATATCGGTATCTTTGTAAGGAAGTACCAGATATCGGAATGTAAGGAAATCTCAGATATCGGTATCATTGTAATAAGGAAGTCTCAGATATCGGTATCTTTGTAAGGAAGTCTCAGATATCGATATCTTTGTAAGGAAGTCTCAGATATCGGTATCTTGTAAGGAAGCCTCAGATATCGGTATCTTTGTGAGGAAGTCTCAGATATCGGTATCTTTGTAAAGAAGCCTCAGATATCGGTATCTTTGTAAGGAAGTACCAGATATCGGAATCTTTGTAAGGAAGTACCAGATATCGGTATCTTTGTAAGGAAGTCTCAGATATCGGTATCTTTGTAATAAGGATGTCTCAGATATCGGTATCTTTGTAATAAGAAAGTCTCAGATATCGGTATCTTTGGAAGGAAGTCTCAGATATCGGAATCTTTGTAAGGAAGTACCAGATATCGGTATCTTTGTAGGGAATTCTCAGATATCGGTATCTTTGTAAGGAAGCCTCAGATATCGGTATCTTTGTGAGGAAGTCTCAGATATCGGTATCTTTGTAAGGAAGTACCAGATATCGGTATCTTTGTAAGGAAGCCTCAGATATCGGTATCTTTGTAAGGAAGTACCAGATATCGGAATCTTTGTAAGGAAGTCTCAGATATCGGTATCTTTGTAAGGAAGTCTCAGATATCGGTATTATTGTAATAAGGAAGTCTCAGATATCGGTATCTTTGTAAGGAAGTCTCAGATATCGGAATCTTTGTAAGGAAGTCTCAGATATCGGTATCTTTGTAATAAGGAAGTCTCAGATATCGATATCTTTGTAAGGAAGTACCAGATATCGGTATCTTTGTAAGGAAGCCTCAGATATCGGTATCTTTGTAATAAGGAAGTCACAGATATCGATATCTTTGTAAGGAAGTACCAGATATCGGTATCTTTGTAAGGAAGCCTCAGATATCGGTATCTTAGTGAGGAAGTCTCATATAAAGGTATCTTTGTAAGGAAGTTTCAGATATCGGTATCTTTGTAAGGAAGTACCAGATATCGGAATCTTTGTAAGGAAGTCTCATATATCGGTATCATTGTAATAAGGAAGTCTCAGATATCGGTATATTTGTAAGGAAGTCTCAGATATCGGAATCTTTGTAAGGAAGTCTCAGATATCGGTATCTTTGTAAGGAAGTACCAGATAACGGAATCTTGGTAAGGAAGTACCAGATATCGGTATCTTTGTAAGGACTCAGATATCGGAATATTTGTAAGGAAGTCTCAGATATCGATATCTTTGTAAGGAAGTCTCAGATATCGGTATCTTTGGAAGGAAGTCTCAGATATCGGTATCTTTGTAAGGAAGCCTCAGATATCGGTATCTTTGTGAGGAAGTCTCAGATATCGGTATCTTTGTAAGGAAGCCTCAGATATCGGTATCTTTATAATAAGGAAGTCTCAGATATCGGTATCTTTGTAAGGAAGTCTCAGATATCGGTATCTTTGTAAGGAAGTACCAGATATCTATATCTTTGTAAGGAAGTTTCAGATATCGGTATCTTTGTAAGGAAGTCTCAGATATCGGTATCTTTGTAAGGAAGTACCAGATATCGATATCTTTGTAAGGAAGTCTCAGATATCGGTATCTTTGTAAGGAAGTCTCATATATCGATATCTTTGTAAGGAAGTCGCAGATATCGGTATCTTTGTAATAAGGAAATCTCAGATATCGGTATCTTTGTAAGGAAGTCTCAGTTATCGGTATCTTTGTAAGGAAGTACCAGATATCGGTATCTTTGTAATAAGGAAGTCTCAGATATCGGTATCTTTGTAAGGAAGCCTCTGATATCGATATCTTTGTAAGAAAGTCGCAGATATCGGAATCTTTGTAATAAGGAAGTCTCCGATATCGGTATCATTGTAATAAGGAAGTCTCAGATATCGGTATCTTTGTAAGGAAGCCTCTGATATCGATATCTTTGTAAGAAAGTCGCATATATCGGAATCTTTGTAATAAGGAAGTCTCCGATATCGGTATCATTGTAATAAGGAAGTCTCAGATATCGGTATCTTTGTAAGGAAGTCTCAGATATCGGAATCTTTGTAAGGAAGTCTCAGATATCGGTATCTTTGTAGGGAAGCCTCAGATAGCGGTATCTTTGTAAGGAAGTACCAGATATCGGTATCTTTGTAAGGAAGTACCAGATATCGGTATCTTTGTAAGGAAGTACCAGATATCGGAATCTTTGTAAGGAAGTCTCAGATATCGATATCTATGTAAGGACGTACCAGATATCGGTATCTTTGTAAGGAAGTCTCAGATATCGGTATCATTGTAATAAGGAAGTCTCAGATATCGGTATCTTTGTAAGGAAGTCTCAGATATCGGAATCTTTGTAAGGAAGTCTCAGATATCGGTATCTTTGTAGGGAAGCCTCAGATATCGGAATATTTGTAAGGAAGTCTCAGATATCGATATCTTTGTAAGGAAGTCTCAGACATCGGTATCTTGGTAAGGAAGCCTCAGATATCGGTATCTTTGGGAGGAAGTCTCAGATATCGGTATCTTTGTAAGGAAGCCTCAGATATCGTTATCTTTGTAATAAGGACGTCTCAGATATTGGTATCTTTGTAAGGAAGTCTCAGATATCGGTATCTTTGTAAGGAAGTACCAGATAACGATATCTTTGTAAGGAAGTCTCAGATATCGGTATCTTTGTAATAAGGAAGTCTCAGATATCGATATCTTTGTAAGGAAGTCGCAGATATCGGTATCTTTGTAATAAGGAAGTCTCCGATATCGGTATCTTTGTAAGGAAGTCTCAGTTATCGGTATCTTTGTAAGGAAGTACCAGATATCGATATCTTTGGAATGAAATCTCAGATATCGGTATCATTGTAAGGAAGTATCAGATATCGATATCTTTGTAAGGAAGTCGCAGATATCGGTATCTTTGTAATAAGGAAGTCTCCGATATCGGTATCTTTGTAAGGAAGTACCATATATCGGTATCTTTGTAAGGAAGTCTCAGATATCGGTATCTTTGTAAGGAAGTACCATATATCGGTATCTTTGTAAGGAAGTACCAGATATCGGTATCTTTGTAAGGAAGCCTCAGATATCGGTATCTTTGTAAGGAAGTACCAGATATCGGTATTTTTGTAAGGAAGCCTCAGATATCGGTATCTTTGTAAGGAAGTACTAGATATCGGTATCTTTGTAAGGAAGTACCAGATATCGGAATCTTTGTAAGGAAGTCTCAGATATTGTTATCTTTGTACGGAAGTACCAGATATCGGTATCTTTGTAAGGAAGTACCAGATATCAGTACCTTTGTAAGGAAGTCTCAGATATCGGTATCTTTGTAATAAGGAAGTCTCCGATATCGGTATCTTTGTAAGGAAGTACCATATATCGGTATCTTTGTAAGGAAGTCTCAGATATCGGTATCTTTGTAAGGAAGTACCATATATCGGTATCTTTGTAAGGAAGTACCAGATATCGGTATCTTTGTAAGGAAGCCTCAGATATCGGTATCTTTGTAAGGAAGTACCATATATCGGTATTTTTGTAAGGAAGCCTCAGATATCGGTATCTTTGTAAGGAAGTACTAGATATCGGTATCTTTGTAAGGAAGTACCAGATATCGGAATTTTTGTAAGGAAGTCTCAGATATTGTTATCTTTGTAAGGAAGTACCAGATATCGGTATCTTTGTAAGGAAGTACCAGATATCGGTATCTTTGTAAGGAAGTACCAGATATCAGTACCTTTGTAAGGAAGTCTCAGATATCAGTATATTTGTAAGGAAGTACCAGATTTCGGTATCTTTGTAAGGAAGTCTCAGATATCGATATCTTTGTGAGGAAGTCTCAGATATCGATATCTTTGTGAGGAAGTCTCAGATATCGATATCTTTGTAAGGAAGTCTATGATATATCGGTATCTTTGTAAGGAAGTCTCAGATATCGATATATATGTAAGGAAGTCTCAGAAATCGGTAGCTTTGTAAGGAAGTCTCAGATATCGGTATCTTTGTAGGGAAGCTCTTTGTGAGGAAGTCTCAGATATCGTTATCTTTGTAATAAGGAAGTCTCAGATATCGGTATCTTTGTAAGGAAGTCTCAGATATCGGTATCTTTGTAAGGAAGTACCAGATATTGATATCTATGTAAGGAAGTCTCAGATATCGGTATCTTTGTAATAAGGAAGTACCAGATATCGGTATCTTTGTAATAAGGAAGTACCAGATATCGGTATCTTTGTAAGGAAGTACCAGATATCAGTACCTTTGTAAGGAAGTCTCAGATATCAGTATAATTGTAAGGAAGTACCAGATTTCGGTATCTTTGTAAGGAAGTCTCAGATATCGATATCTTTGTGAGGAAGTCTCAGATATCGATATCTTTGTAAGGAAGTCTATGATATATCGGTATCTTTGTAAGGAAGTCTCAGATATCGATATATATGTAAGGAAGTCTCAGAAATCGGTAGCTTTGTAAGGAAGTCTCAGATATCGGTATCTTTGTAGGGAAGCCTCAGATAGCGGTATCTTTGTGAGGAAGTCTCAGATATCGTTATCTTTGTAATAAGGAAGTCTCAGATATCGGTATCTTTGTAAGGAAGTCTCAGATATCGGTATCTTTGTAAGGAAGTACCAGATATTGATATCTATGTAAGGAAGTCTCAGATATCGGTATCTTTGTAATAAGGAAGTCTCAGATATCGGTATCTTTGTAAATAAGTCTCAAATATCGGTATCTTTGTAAGGAAGTACCAGATATCGATATCTTTGTAAGGAAGTCTCAGATATCGGTATCTTTGTAATAAGGATGCCCAGATATCGATATCATTGTATGGAAGTCGCAGATATCGGTATCTTTGTAATAAGGAAGTCTCAGATATCGGTATCTTTGTAAGGAAGTACCAGATATCGATATCTTTGTAAGGAAGTCTCAGATATCGTTATCTTTGTAATAAGGAAGTCTCAATATCGGTATCTTTGTAAAGAAGTCTCAGATATCGGTATCTTTGTATGGAAGTACCAGATATCGATATCTTTGTAAGGAAGTCTCAGATATCGGTATCTTTGTAATAAGGAATTCTCAGATATCGATATCTTTGTCAGGAAGTCGCAGATATCGGTATCTTTGTAATAAGGAAGTCTCAGTTATCGGTATCTTTGTAAGGAAGTCGCAGATATCGGTATCTTTGTAATAAGGAAGTCTCAGATATCGGTATCTTTGTAAGGAAGTCTCAGTTATCGGTATCTTTGTAAGGAAGTACCAGATATCGATATCTTTGTAATGAAATCTCAGATATCGGTATCTTTGTAAGGAAGTATCAGATATCGACATCTTTGTAAGGAGGTCGCAGATATCGGTATCTTTGTAATAAGGAAGTCTCCGATATCGGTATCTTTGTAAGGAAATACCATATATCGGTATCTTTGTAAGGAAGTCTCAGATATCGGTATCTTTGTAAGGAAATACCATATATCGGTATCTTTGTAAGGAAGTACCAGATATCGGTATCTTTGTAAGGAAGCCTCAGATATCGGTATCTTTGTAAGGAAGTACCAGATATCGGTATCTTTGTAAGGAAGCCTCAGATATCGGTATCTTTGTAAGGAAGTACTAGATATCGGTATCTTTGTAAGGAAGCCTCAGATATCGGTATCTTTGTAAGGAAGTACTAGATATCGGTATCTTTGTATGGAAGTACCAGATATCGGAATCTTTGTAAGGAAGTCTCAGATATCGTTATCTTTGTAAGGAAGTACCAGATATCGGTATCTTTGTAAGGAAGTACCAGATATCAGTATCTTTGTAAGGAAGTCTCAGATATCGGTATCTTTGTAATAAGGAAGTCTCAGATATCGGTATCTTTGTAAGGAAGTACTAGATATCGGTATCTTTGTATGGAAGTACCAGATATCGGAATCTTTGTAAGGAAGTCTCAGATATCGTTATCTTTGTAAGGAAGTACCAGATATCGGTATCTTTGTAAGGAAGTACTAGATAACGGTATCTTTGTATGGAAGTACCAGATATCGGAATCTTTGTAAGGAAGTCTCAGATATCGATATCTTTGCGAGGAAGTCTCAGATATTGGTATCTTTGTAAGGAAGTCTCAGATATCGATATCTTTGTAAGGAAGCCTCAGATATCGGTATCTTTGTAAGGAACTCTCAGATTCGGTATCTTTGTAATAAGGAAGTCTCAGATATCGTTATCTTTGTAAGGAAGTACCAGATATCGGTATCTTTGTAAGGAAGTACTAGATATCGGTATCTTTGTATGGAAGTACCAGATATCGGAATCTTTGTAAGGAAGTCTCAGATATCGTTATCTTTGTAAGGAAGTACCAGATATCGGTATCTTTGTAAGGAAGTACCAGATATCGGTATCTTTGTAAGGAAGTACCAGATTTCGGTATCTTTGTAAGGAAGTCTCAGATATCGATATCTTTGTGAGGAAGTCTCAGATATCGATATATTTGTGAGGAAGTCTCAGATATCGGTATCTTTGTAAGGAAGTCTCAGATATCGATATCTTTGCGAGGAAGTCTCAGATATTGGTATCTTTGTAAGGAAGTCTCAGATATCGATATCTTTGTAAGGAAGCCTCAGATATCGGTATCTTTGTAAGGAACTCTCAGATTCGGTATCTTTGTAATAAGGAAGTCTCAGATATCGGAATCTTTGTAAGGGAGTCTCAGACATCGGTATCTTTGTAAGGAGGTCGCAGATATCGGTATTTTTGTAATAAGGAAGTCTCAGATATCGGTATGTTTGTAAGGAAGTCTCAGATATCGGTATCTTTGTAAGGAAGTACCAGATATCGGAATCTTTGTAAGGAAGTCTCAGATATCGGAATCTTTGTAAGTAAGTACCAGATATCGGAATCTTTGTAAGGAAGTCTCAGATATCGGTATCTTGTAAGGAAGTACCAGATATCGGTATCTTTGTAAGGAAGTACCAGATATCGGTATCTTTTTAAGGAAGTCTCAGATATCGGTATCTTTGTAAGGAATTCTAAGATATCGGCATCTTTGTAAGGAAGTATCAGATATCGGTATCTTTGTAAGGAAGTACCAGATATCGGTATCTTTGTAGGGAAGTCTCAAATATCGGTATCTTTGTAAGGAAGTCTCAGATATCGGTATCTTTGTAAGGAAGTACCAGATATCGGTATCTTTGTAAGGAAGTCTCGGATATCGGTATCTTTGTAAGGAAGTCTCAGATATCGATATCTTTGCGAGGAAGTCTCAGATATTGGTATCTTTGTAAGGAAGTCTCAGATATCGATATCTTTGTAAGGAAGCCTCAGATATCGGTATCTTTGTAAGGAACTCTCAGATTCGGTATCTTTGTAATAAGGAAGTCTCAGATATCGGAATCTTTGTAAGGGAGTCTCAGACATCGGTATCTTTGTAAGGAAGTCGCAGATATCGGTATTTTTGTAATAAGGAAGTCTCAGATATCGGTATGTTTGTAAGGAAGTCTCAGATATCGGTATCTTTGTAAGGAAGTACCAGATATCGGAATCTTTGTAAGGAAGTCTCAGATATCGGAATCTTTGTAAGTAAGTACCAGATATCGGAATCTTTGTAAGGAAGTCTCAGATATCGGTATCTTGTAAGGAAGTACCAGATATCGGTATCTTTGTAAGGAAGTACCAGATATCGGTATCTTTTTAAGGAAGTCTCAGATATCGGTATCTTTGTAAGGAATTCTAAGATATCCGCATCTTTGTAAGGAAGTACCAGATATCGGTATCTTTGTAAGGAAGTACCAGATATCGGTATCTTTGTAGGGAAGTCTCAAATATCGGTATCTTTGTAAGGAAGTCTCAGATATCGGTATCTTTGTAAGGAAGTACCAGATATCGGTATCTTTGTAAGGAAGTCTCGGATATCGGTATCTTTGTAAGGAAGTACCAGATATCGGGATCTTTGTAAGTAAGTCTCAGATATCCGTATTTATGTAAGGAAGTACCAGATATCGGTATCTTTGTAAGGAAGTACCAGATATCGGTATCTTTTTAAGGAAGTCTCAGATATCGGTATCTTTGTAAGGAAGTACCAGATATCGGTACCTTTGTAAGGAAGTACCAGATATCGGTATCTTTTTAAGGAAGTCTCAGATATCGGTATCTTTGTAAGGAAGTACCTGATATCGGTATCTCTGTAAGGAAGTACCAGATATCGGTATCTTTGTAGGGAAGTCTCAGATATCGGTATCTTTGTAAGGAATTCTAAGATATCGGCATCTTTGTAAGGAAGTACCAGATATCGGTATCTTTGTAAGGAAGTACCAGATATCGGTATCTTTGTAGGGAAGTCTCAAATATCGGTATCTTTGTAAGGAAGTCTCAGATATCGGTATCTTTGTAAGGAAGTACCAGATATCGGTATCTTTGTAAGGAAGTCTCGGATATCGGTATCTTTGTAAGGAAGTACCAGATATCGGGATCTTTGTAAGTAAGTCTCAGATATCCGTATTTATGTAAGGAAGTACCAGATATCGGTATCTTTGTAAGGAAGTACCAGATATCGGTATCTTTTTAAGGAAGTCTCAGATATCGGTATCTTTGTAAGGAAGTACCATATATCGGTATCTTTGTAAGGAAGTCTCAGATATCGGTATCTTTGTAAGGAAGTACCATATATCGGTATCTTTGTAAGGAAGTACCAGATATCGGTATCTTTGTAAGGAAGCCTCAGATATCGGTATCTTTGTAAGGAAGTACCATATATCGGTATTTTTGTAAGGAAGCCTCAGATATCGGTATCTTTGTAAGGAAGTACTAGATATCGGTATCTTTGTAAGGAAGTACCAGATATCGGAATTTTTGTAAGGAAGTCTCAGATATTGTTATCTTTGTAAGGAAGTACCAGATATCGGTATCTTTGTAAGGAAGTACCAGATATCGGTATCTTTGTAAGGAAGTACCAGATATCAGTACCTTTGTAAGGAAGTCTCAGATATCAGTATATTTGTAAGGAAGCCTCCGATATCGGTATCTTTGTAAGGAAGTCTCAGATATCGGTATCTTTGTAAGGAAGCCTCAGATATCGGCATCTTTATAATAAGGAAGTCTCAGATATCGGTATCTTTGTAAGGAAGTCTCAGATATCGGCATCTTTGTAAGGAAGTACCAGATATCGATATCTTTGTAAGGAAGTTTCAGATATCGGTATCTTTGTAAGGAAGTCTCAGATATCGGCATCTTTGTAAGGAAGTACCAGATATCGATATCTTTGTAAGGAAGTTTCAGATATCGGTATCTTTGTAAGGAAGTCTCAGATATCGGTATCTTTGTAAGGAAGTACCAGATATCGGTATCTTTGTAAGGAAGTCTCAGATATCGGTATCTTTGTAAGGAAGCCTCCGATATCGGTATCTTTGTAAGGAAGTCTCAGATATCGGTATCTTTGTAAGGAAGCCTCAGATATCGGCATCTTTATAATAAGGAAGTCTCAGATATCGGTATCTTTGTAAGGAAGTCTCAGATATCGGCATCTTTGTAAGGAAGTACCAGATATCGATATCTTTGTAAGGAAGTTTCAGATATCGGTATCTTTGTAAGGAAGTCTCAGATATCGGCATCTTTGTAAGGAAGTACCAGATATCGATATCTTTGTAAGGAAGTTTCAGATATCGGTATCTTTGTAAGGAAGTCTCAGATATCGGTATCTTTGTAAGGAAGTACCAGATATCGGTATCTTTGTAAGGAAGTCTCAGATATCGGTATCTTTGTAAGGAAGTACCAGATATCGGTATCTTTGTAAGGAAGTCTCAGATATCAGTATAATTGTAAGGAAGTACCAGATTTCGGTATCTTTGTAAGGAAGTCTCAGATATCGATATCTTTGTGAGGAAGTCTCAGATATCGATATCTTTGTAAGGAAGTCTATGATATATCGGTATCTTTGTAAGGAAGTCTCAGATATCGATATATATGTAAGGAAGTCTCAGAAATCGGTAGCTTTGTAAGGAAGTCTCAGATATCGGTATCTTTGTAGGGAAGCCTCAGATAGCGGTATCTTTGTGAGGAAGTCTCAGATATCGTTATCTTTGTAATAAGGAAGTCTCAGATATCGGTATCTTTGTAAGGAAGTCTCAGATATCGGTATCTTTGTAAGGAAGTACCAGATATTGATATCTATGTAAGGAAGTCTCAGATATCGGTATCTTTGTAATAAGGAAGTCTCAGATATCGGTATCTTTGTAAATAAGTCTCAAATATCGGTATCTTTGTAAGGAAGTACCAGATATCGATATCTTTGTAAGGAAGTCTCAGATATCGGTATCTTTGTAATAAGGATGCCCAGATATCGATATCATTGTATGGAAGTCGCAGATATCGGTATCTTTGTAATAAGGAAGTCTCAGATATCGGTATCTTTGTAAGGAAGTACCAGATATCGATATCTTTGTAAGGAAGTCTCAGATATCGTTATCTTTGTAATAAGGAAGTCTCAATATCGGTATCTTTGTAAAGAAGTCTCAGATATCGGTATCTTTGTATGGAAGTACCAGATATCGATATCTTTGTAAGGAAGTCTCAGATATCGGTATCTTTGTAATAAGGAATTCTCAGATATCGATATCTTTGTCAGGAAGTCGCAGATATCGGTATCTTTGTAATAAGGAAGTCTCAGTTATCGGTATCTTTGTAAGGAAGTCGCAGATATCGGTATCTTTGTAATAAGGAAGTCTCAGATATCGGTATCTTTGTAAGGAAGTCTCAGTTATCGGTATCTTTGTAAGGAAGTACCAGATATCGATATCTTTGTAATGAAATCTCAGATATCGGTATCTTTGTAAGGAAGTATCAGATATCGACATCTTTGTAAGGAGGTCGCAGATATCGGTATCTTTGTAATAAGGAAGTCTCCGATATCGGTATCTTTGTAAGGAAATACCATATATCGGTATCTTTGTAAGGAAGTCTCAGATATCGGTATCTTTGTAAGGAAATACCATATATCGGTATCTTTGTAAGGAAGTACCAGATATCGGTATCTTTGTAAGGAAGCCTCAGATATCGGTATCTTTGTAAGGAAGTACCAGATATCGGTATCTTTATAAGGAAGCCTCAGATATCGGTATCTTTGTAAGGAAGTACTAGATATCGGTATCTTTGTAAGGAAGCCTCAGATATCGGTATCTTTGTAAGGAAGTACTAGATATCGGTATCTTTGTATGGAAGTACCAGATATCGGAATCTTTGTAAGGAAGTCTCAGATATCGTTATCTTTGTAAGGAAGTACCAGATATCGGTATCTTTGTAAGGAAGTACCAGATATCAGTATCTTTGTAAGGAAGTCTCAGATATCGGTATCTTTGTAATAAGGAAGTCTCAGATATCGGTATCTTTGTAAGGAAGTACTAGATATCGGTATCTTTGTATGGAAGTACCAGATATCGGAATCTTTGTAAGGAAGTCTCAGATATCGTTATCTTTGTAAGGAAGTACCAGATATCGGTATCTTTGTAAGGAAGTACTAGATAACGGTATCTTTGTATGGAAGTACCAGATATCGGAATCTTTGTAAGGAAGTCTCAGATATCGATATCTTTGCGAGGAAGTCTCAGATATTGGTATCTTTGTAAGGAAGTCTCAGATATCGATATCTTTGTAAGGAAGCCTCAGATATCGGTATCTTTGTAAGGAACTCTCAGATTCGGTATCTTTGTAATAAGGAAGTCTCAGATATCGTTATCTTTGTAAGGAAGTACCAGATATCGGTATCTTTGTAAGGAAGTACTAGATATCGGTATCTTTGTATGGAAGTACCAGATATCGGAATCTTTGTAAGGAAGTCTCAGATATCGTTATCTTTGTAAGGAAGTACCAGATATCGGTATCTTTGTAAGGAAGTACCAGATATCGGTATCTTTGTAAGGAAGTACCAGATTTCGGTATCTTTGTAAGGAAGTCTCAGATATCGATATCTTTGTGAGGAAGTCTCAGATATCGATATATTTGTGAGGAAGTCTCAGATATCGGTATCTTTGTAAGGAAGTCTCAGATATCGATATCTTTGCGAGGAAGTCTCAGATATTGGTATCTTTGTAAGGAAGTCTCAGATATCGATATCTTTGTAAGGAAGCCTCAGATATCGGTATCTTTGTAAGGAACTCTCAGATTCGGTATCTTTGTAATAAGGAAGTCTCAGATATCGGAATCTTTGTAAGGGAGTCTCAGACATCGGTATCTTTGTAAGGAGGTCGCAGATATCGGTATTTTTGTAATAAGGAAGTCTCAGATATCGGTATGTTTGTAAGGAAGTCTCAGATATCGGTATCTTTGTAAGGAAGTACCAGATATCGGAATCTTTGTAAGGAAGTCTCAGATATCGGAATCTTTGTAAGTAAGTACCAGATATCGGAATCTTTGTAAGGAAGTCTCAGATATCGGTATCTTGTAAGGAAGTACCAGATATCGGTATCTTTGTAAGGAAGTACCAGATATCGGTATCTTTTTAAGGAAGTCTCAGATATCGGTATCTTTGTAAGGAATTCTAAGATATCGGCATCTTTGTAAGGAAGTATCAGATATCGGTATCTTTGTAAGGAAGTACCAGATATCGGTATCTTTGTAGGGAAGTCTCAAATATCGGTATCTTTGTAAGGAAGTCTCAGATATCGGTATCTTTGTAAGGAAGTACCAGATATCGGTATCTTTGTAAGGAAGTCTCGGATATCGGTATCTTTGTAAGGAAGTCTCAGATATCGATATCTTTGCGAGGAAGTCTCAGATATTGGTATCTTTGTAAGGAAGTCTCAGATATCGATATCTTTGTAAGGAAGCCTCAGATATCGGTATCTTTGTAAGGAACTCTCAGATTCGGTATCTTTGTAATAAGGAAGTCTCAGATATCGGAATCTTTGTAAGGGAGTCTCAGACATCGGTATCTTTGTAAGGAAGTCGCAGATATCGGTATTTTTGTAATAAGGAAGTCTCAGATATCGGTATGTTTGTAAGGAAGTCTCAGATATCGGTATCTTTGTAAGGAAGTACCAGATATCGGAATCTTTGTAAGGAAGTCTCAGATATCGGAATCTTTGTAAGTAAGTACCAGATATCGGAATCTTTGTAAGGAAGTCTCAGATATCGGTATCTTGTAAGGAAGTACCAGATATCGGTATCTTTGTAAGGAAGTACCAGATATCGGTATCTTTTTAAGGAAGTCTCAGATATCGGTATCTTTGTAAGGAATTCTAAGATATCGGCATCTTTGTAAGGAAGTACCAGATATCGGTATCTTTGTAAGGAAGTACCAGATATCAGTATCTTTGTAGGGAAGTCTCAAATATCGGTATCTTTGTAAGGAAGTCTCAGATATCGGTATCTTTGTAAGGAAGTACCAGATATCGGTATCTTTGTAAGGAAGTCTCGGATATCGGTATCTTTGTAAGGAAGTACCAGATATCGGGATCTTTGTAAGTAAGTCTCAGATATCCGTATTTATGTAAGGAAGTACCAGATATCGGTATCTTTGTAAGGAAGTACCAGATATCGGTATCTTTTTAAGGAAGTCTCAGATATCGGTCTCTTTGTAAGGAAGTACCAGATATCGGTACCTTTGTAAGGAAGTACCAGATATCGGTATCTTTTTAAGGAAGTCTCAGATATCGGTATCTTTGTAAGGAAGTACCTGATATCGGTATCTCTGTAAGGAAGTACCAGATATCGGTATCTTTGTAGGGAAGTCTCAGATATCGGTATCTTTGTAAGGAATTCTAAGATATC
The DNA here is from genome assembly GCA_032718475.1 of Nemertoderma westbladi. Classification (NCBI taxonomy): domain Eukaryota; kingdom Metazoa; phylum Xenacoelomorpha; order Nemertodermatida; family Nemertodermatidae; genus Nemertoderma; species Nemertoderma westbladi. The sequence continues at coordinate 12,669 of JAUCBJ010002619.1, read as the reverse complement.
GGCATCTTTGTAAGGAAGTACCAGATATCGGTATCTTTGTAAGGAAGTACCAGATATCGGTATCTTTGTAGGGAAGTCTCAAATATCGGCATCTTTGTAAGGAAGTCTCAGATATCGGTATCTTTGTAAGGAAGTACCAGATATCGGTATCTTTGTAAGGAAGTACCAGATATCGGTATCTTTGTAAGGAAGTCTCAGATATCGGTATCTTTGTAAGGAAGTCTCAAATATCGGTATATTTGTAAGGAAGTCGCAGATATCGGCATCTTTGTAATAAGGAAGTCTCAGATATCGGTATCTTTGTAAGGAAGTACTAGATATCGGTATCTTTGTAAGGAAGTACCAGATATCGGTATCTTTGTAAGGAAGTCTCAGATATCGGTATCTTTGTAAGGAACTCTCAGATTCGGTATCTTTGTAATAAGGAAGTCTCAGATATCGGAATCTTTGTAAGGGAGTCTCAGACATCGGTATCTTTGTAAGGAGGTCGCAGATATCGGTATTTTTGTAATAAGGAAGTCTCAGATATCGGTATGTTTGTAAGGAAGTCTCAGATATCGGTATCTTTGTAAGGAAGTACCAGATATCGGAATCTTTGTAAGGAAGTCTCAGATATCGGAATCTTTGTAAGTAAGTACCAGATATCGGAATCTTTGTAAGGAAGTCTCAGATATCGGTATCTTTGTAAGGAAGTACCAGATATCGGTATCTTTTTAAGGAAGTCTCAGATATCGGTATCTTTGTAAGGAATTCTAAGATATCGGCATCTTTGTAAGGAAGTATCAGATATCGGTATCTTTGTAAGGAAGTACCAGATATCGGTATCTTTGTAGGGAAGTCTCAAATATCGGTATCTTTGTAAGGAAGTCTCAGATATCGGTATCTTTGTAAGGAAGTACCAGATATCGGTATCTTTGTAAGGAAGTCTCGGATATCGGTATCTTTGTAAGGAAGTCTCAGATATCGATATCTTTGCGAGGAAGTCTCAGATATTGGTATCTTTGTAAGGAAGTCTCAGATATCGATATCTTTGTAAGGAAGCCTCAGATATCGGTATCTTTGTAAGGAACTCTCAGATTCGGTATCTTTGTAATAAGGAAGTCTCAGATATCGGAATCTTTGTAAGGGAGTCTCAGACATCGGTATCTTTGTAAGGAAGTCGCAGATATCGGTATTTTTGTAAGGAAGCCTCAGATATCGGTATCTTTGTAAGGAACTCTCAGATTCGGTATCTTTGTAATAAGGAAGTCTCAGATATCGTTATCTTTGTAAGGAAGTACCAGATATCGGTATCTTTGTAAGGAAGTACTAGATATCGGTATCTTTGTATGGAAGTACCAGATATCGGAATCTTTGTAAGGAAGTCTCAGATATCGTTATCTTTGTAAGGAAGTACCAGATATCGGTATCTTTGTAAGGAAGTACCAGATATCGGCATCTTTGTAAGGAAGTATCAGATATCGGTATCTTTGTAAGGAAGTACCAGATATCGGTATCTTTGTAGGGAAGTCTCAAATATCGGTATCTTTGTAAGGAAGTCTCAGATATCGGTATCTTTGTAAGGAAGTACCAGATATCGGTATCTTTGTAAGGAAGTCTCGGATATCGGTATCTTTGTAAGGAAGTCTCAGATATCGATATCTTTGCGAGGAAGTCTCAGATATTGGTATCTTTGTAAGGAAGTCTCAGATATCGATATCTTTGTAAGGAAGCCTCAGATATCGGTATCTTTGTAAGGAACTCTCAGATTCGGTATCTTTGTAATAAGGAAGTCTCAGATATCGGAATCTTTGTAAGGGAGTCTCAGACATCGGTATCTTTGTAAGGAAGTCGCAGATATCGGTATTTTTGTAATAAGGAAGTCTCAGATATCGGTATGTTTGTAAGGAAGTCTCAGATATCGGTATCTTTGTAAGGAAGTACCAGATATCGGAATCTTTGTAAGGAAGTCTCAGATATCGGAATCTTTGTAAGTAAGTACCAGATATCGGAATCTTTGTAAGGAAGTCTCAGATATCGGTATCTTGTAAGGAAGTACCAGATATCGGTATCTTTGTAAGGAAGTACCAGATATCGGTATCTTTTTAAGGAAGTCTCAGATATCGGTATCTTTGTAAGGAATTCTAAGATATCGGCATCTTTGTAAGGAAGTACCAGATATCGGTATCTTTGTAAGGAAGTACCAGATATCGGTATCTTTGTAGGGAAGTCTCAAATATCGGTATCTTTGTAAGGAAGTCTCAGATATCGGTATCTTTGTAAGGAAGTACCAGATATCGGTATCTTTGTAAGGAAGTCTCGGATATCGGTATCTTTGTAAGGAAGTACCAGATATCGGGATCTTTGTAAGTAAGTCTCAGATATCCGTATTTATGTAAGGAAGTACCAGATATCGGTATCTTTGTAAGGAAGTACCAGATATCGGTATCTTTTTAAGGAAGTCTCAGATATCGGTATCTTTGTAAGGAAGTACCAGATATCGGTACCTTTGTAAGGAAGTACCAGATATCGGTATCTTTTTAAGGAAGTCTCAGATATCGGTATCTTTGTAAGGAAGTACCTGATATCGGTATCTCTGTAAGGAAGTACCAGATATCGGTATCTTTGTAGGGAAGTCTCAGATATCGGTATCTTTGTAAGGAATTCTAAGATATCGGCATCTTTGTAAGGAAGTACCAGATATCGGTATCTTTGTAAGGAAGTACCAGATATCGGTATCTTTGTAGGGAAGTCTCAAATATCGGTATCTTTGTAAGGAAGTCTCAGATATCGGTATCTTTGTAAGGAAGTACCAGATATCGGTATCTTTGTAAGGAAGTACCAGATATCGGTATCTTTGTAAGGAAGTCTCAGATATCGGTATCTTTGTAAGGAAGTCTCAAATATCGGTATATTTGTAAGGAAGTCGCAGATATCGGCATCTTTGTAATAAGGAAGTCTCAGATATCGGTATCTTTGTAAGGAAGTACTAGATATCGGTATCTTTGTAAGGAAGTACCAGATATCGGTATCTTTGTAAGGAAGTCTCAGATATCGGTATCTTTGTAAGGAACTCTCAGATTCGGTATCTTTGTAATAAGGAAGTCTCAGATATCGGAATCTTTGTAAGGGAGTCTCAGACATCGGTATCTTTGTAAGGAGGTCGCAGATATCGGTATTTTTGTAATAAGGAAGTCTCAGATATCGGTATGTTTGTAAGGAAGTCTCAGATATCGGTATCTTTGTAAGGAAGTACCAGATATCGGAATCTTTGTAAGGAAGTCTCAGATATCGGAATCTTTGTAAGTAAGTACCAGATATCGGAATCTTTGTAAGGAAGTCTCAGATATCGGTATCTTTGTAAGGAAGTACCAGATATCGGTATCTTTTTAAGGAAGTCTCAGATATCGGTATCTTTGTAAGGAATTCTAAGATATCGGCATCTTTGTAAGGAAGTATCAGATATCGGTATCTTTGTAAGGAAGTACCATATATCGGTATCTTTGTAGGGAAGTCTCAAATATCGGTATCTTTGTAAGGAAGTCTCAGATATCGGTATCTTTGTAAGGAAGTACCAGATATCGGTATCTTTGTAAGGAAGTCTCGGATATCGGTATCTTTGTAAGGAAGTCTCAGATATCGATATCTTTGCGAGGAAGTCTCAGATATTGGTATCTTTGTAAGGAAGTCTCAGATATCGATATCTTTGTAAGGAAGCCTCAGATATCGGTATCTTTGTAAGGAACTCTCAGATTCGGTATCTTTGTAATAAGGAAGTCTCAGATATCGGAATCTTTGTAAGGGAGTCTCAGACATCGGTATCTTTGTAAGGAAGTCGCAGATATCGGTATTTTTGTAATAAGGAAGTCTCAGATATCGGTATGTTTGTAAGGAAGTCTCAGATATCGGTATCTTTGTAAGGAAGTACCAGATATCGGAATCTTTGTAAGGAAGTCTCAGATATCGGAATCTTTGTAAGTAAGTACCAGATATCGGAATCTTTGTAAGGAAGTCTCAGATATCGGTATCTTGTAAGGAAGTACCAGATATCGGTATCTTTGTAAGGAAGTACCAGATATCGGTATCTTTTTAAGGAAGTCTCAGATATCGGTATCTTTGTAAGGAATTCTAAGATATCGGCATCTTTGTAAGGAAGTACCAGATATCGGTATCTTTGTAAGGAAGTACCAGATATCGGTATCTTTGTAGGGAAGTCTCAAATATCGGTATCTTTGTAAGGAAGTCTCAGATATCGGTATCTTTGTAAGGAAGTACCAGATATCGGTATCTTTGTAAGGAAGTCTCGGATATCGGTATCTTTGTAAGGAAGTACCAGATATCGGGATCTTTGTAAGTAAGTCTCAGATATCCGTATTTTTGTAAGGAAGTACCAGATATCGGTATCTTTGTAAGGAAGTACCAGATATCGGTATCTTTTTAAGGAAGTCTCAGATATCGGTATCTTTGTAAGGAAGTACCAGATATCGGTACCTTTGTAAGGAAGTACCAGATATCGGTATCTTTTTAAGGAAGTCTCAGATATCGGTATCTTTGTAAGGAAGTACCTGATATCGGTATCTCTGTAAGGAAGTACCAGATATCGGTATCTTTGTAGGGAAGTCTCAGATATCGGTATCTTTGTAAGGAATTCTAAGATATCGGCATCTTTGTAAGGAAGTACCAGATATCGGTATCTTTGTAAGGAAGTACCAGATATCGGTATCTTTGTAGGGAAGTCTCAAATATCGGTATCTTTGTAAGGAAGTCTCAGATATCGGTATCTTTGTAAGGAAGTACCAGATATCGGTATCTTTGTAAGGAAGTACCAGATATCGGTATCTTTGTAAGGAAGTCTCAGATATCGGTATCTTTGTAAGGAAGTCTCAAATATCGGTATATTTGTAAGGAAGTCGCAGATATCGGCATCTTTGTAATAAGGAAGTCTCAGATATCGGTATCTTTGTAAGGAAGTACTAGATATCGGTATCTTTGTAAGGAAGTACCAGATATCGGTATCTTTGTAAGGAAGTCTCAGATATCGGTATCTTTGTAAGGAAGTCTCAGATATCGGTATCTTTGTAAGGAAGTACCAGATATCGGTATCTTTGTAAGGAAGTCGCAGATATCGGTATCTTTGTAATAAGGAAGTCTCAGATATCGGTATCTTTGTAAGGAAGTACCAGATATCGGTATCGTTGTAAGGAAGTCTCAGATATCGGTATCTTTGTAGGGAAGTCTCAGATATCGGTATCTTTGTAATAAGGAAGTCTCAGATATCGATATCTTTGTAAGGAAGTACCAGATATCGGTATCTTTGTAAGGAAGCCTCAGATATCGGTATCTTTGTAATAAGGAAGTCTCAGATATCGATATCTTTGTAAGGAAGTACCAGATATCGGTATATTTGTAAGGAAGCCTCAGATATCGGTATCTTAGTAAGGAAGTCTCAGATATCGGTATCTTTGTAAGGAAGCCTCTGATATCGGTATCTTTGTAAGGAAGTACCAGATATCGGAATCTTTGTAAGGAAGTACCAGATATCGGTATCTTTGTAAGGAAGCCTCAGATATCGGTATCATTGTAATAAGGAAGTCGCAGATATCGGTATCTTTGTAATAAGGAAGTCGCAGATATCGATATCTTTGTAATAAGGAAGTCGCAGATATCGATATCTTTGTAAGGAAGCCTCCGATATCGGTATCTTTGTAAGGAAGCCTCAGATATCGGTATCTTTGTAAGGAAGCCTCCGATATCGGTATCTTTGTAAGGAAGTCTCAGATATCGGTATCTTTGTAAGGAAGCCTCAGATATCGGCATCTTTATAATAAGGAAGTCTCAGATATCGGTATCTTTGTAAGGAAGTCTCAGATATCGGCATCTTTGTAAGGAAGTACCAGATATCGATATCTTTGTAAGGAAGTTTCAGATATCGGTATCTTTGTAAGGAAGTCTCAGATATCGGTATCTTTGTAAGGAAGTACCAGATATCGGTATCTTTGTAAGGAAGTACCAGATATCGATATCTTTGTAAGGAAGTTTCAGATATCGGTATCTTTGTAAGGAAGTCTCAGATATCGGTATCTTTGTAAGGAAGTACCAGATATCGGGATCTTTGTAAGGAAGTACCAGATATCGGGATCTTTGTAAGGAGGTCTCAGATATCGATATCTTTGTAAGGAAGTCTCAGATATCGGTATCTTTGTAGGGAAGCCTACTGACTAAGTAGGCCTACTATCATCAAGTCTTTACTAATGGAAATTGTGATAACTGAAAAGAGATATTGAAAGGCGATTTTTAAATTTAGAAACTCAATTTAATCGCGTATGATATCGAGCATAAATATAATTTCATTATATTTTGGACCAAAGAGCACCACCCCCCCCCCCCCCCCCCCCCCCCCCAATTAACCAAAAGAAGCATAAATATGTGTGCAAGTATAGTTCAGTTTTATGGTAAAACTTTTATTACACTTTTCACAGAAATATGGAGATATAATTCAAGGGGATTTTATCGATAGTTTTCGTAATTTGACGTTAAAGTTAGTCATGTCGTGGGAATGGGTCCAATCGAACTGCAATCATACAAAATATGCTGCTTCGGGTGACCAGGATATGTTCATCAATACTTTCCTATTGGCTCATTTCTTACGTAACCAAGCGTCACCTAGCAACTACTACGCCGGAAAACCCAACGTTAGTAACGGTAGCACATTATTGCATAAAAAACTGTAAACCTTTACTTTGGGTAGGGCAGGGGAGATAATGCATTTGGTAATTTTATTAGACAATAAATTAATCTTTTTTCATGATATAAATACAGTAGAAGGCGGTCTTTTATTCGGAAACTATCAAATTTACGAACCAGTTATTTTTTGCCTTAGACATCGCCTTTCATATTTCAACGTATCTACTGTTTCACCTGTTTTGGTTTGGGGAATTTAGATCCCGCAGGAATTATAGGAGTGGTGGCACAAACCCTAATAGGGCCGTGATGGCAATAATGACCAACATTCCGCTACATTTCTTAATGATGACATACATGGGGATAGTGTTACCAACGTTACAAGACAAATTTTAATTAGGGTTTGTGCCAAAAAAAACTTCTAAAACCAAAAAACAAACCTAACCCACCCCTTAACTTTAATTAACTTTAAATATAGTGAAATAGAGAAATACCCGCACCATTAACATTTATAGTAATAATTTATGTAATAAAAATAGTAAGAGTGTGGGGTGGGTGGTAAATAGGGATGTCCCGGAATTCCTTCCGGCCGGAATTCCGGCGGTTTTTGCCCGATTCCGGTTCCGGCCGGAATTGCCGGAATGGGGTCAATTCCGGCCGGAATTTTACCGGAATTACAAGGTTCATATCTAGATTAATAGTTGCAATTAGTTTGTTAAATGATTATCAACATTTATATTTTTTAAACATTATTACCAATTAGTTTAAGATACTTTTCAACACTTGCAAAAAAGTATAGAAATAAAGTTTTCTTCAACCGTTAGAGCTAACATTTAAGGGGGGGGTACACCCCCCAATACCAACATTTTTATAATGTTATATATCTTCAAAAATATAGGCGGCACGCCATACCTCTATATATCATCGGATAGAGGAATAAAAACTGGTTTTAACTGAAATAAAAAAAATCAACAATTTTGGCCGCTAGGGGGCGCCACAGCAATAATCACAAAAATAGAGATACATTTTTTGAAACGAAATTTCTCCACCAATTCCCAATATTTTTCAAAAAATTTTTTTGCGCTATAATCACCTTGAGTAACTTTAAAATTCCATAAGAGGATTTTTTGATATCTGCTCTAGGTCGCAGTACACGTGTATATTAATAAATTTTTAGGTGTTGTAGGAGCTCCAAGTACCATAAAAGACGAAATAGGCCAAATTTTAAAAATTCCTCTTATGGAAAGTTGCGTCTCCGTGGGACCTTTCAGGGAAAAAAAAAATTTTTAAATTTCGCCAAGAAATGGCTGAATAAAAGCTATTTTAGTGCAAAATTATAAAGTTGAGAAAAACGCAATTAAACTTTCTGGTGTCTATTTCTGTTTTTCTGTCTGTCTGTCTGTCAAATTTATGTCTCTAAATAAGGAAGCACGCCGCCTCACTAAAATTTTCGTTATGGGGGTTTTCCAGGTCGCTGATTTCATTTCCAATCTCACTTTTTATTTCTGACTTCACATTGTCGGTCTGTCTGTCTGTCCGTCTTTATGTCAGTTTATAGGTCTATATGTCAAAACATAAGAAAGCACGCAACCTGGCCAAAATTTTTGTTACAGGGGTTTTCCAGGTCGCCGATTTCATTTCCGATCTCAGTTTTTATTTCTGACTTCACATTGTCGGTTGGTCTGTCTGTCCGTCTTTATGTCAGTTTATAGGTCTATATGTCAAAACATAAGAAAGCACGCAACCTCGCCAAAATTTTTGTTACAGGGGTTTTCCAGGTCGCCGATTTCATTTCCGATCTCAGTTTTTATTTCTGACTTCACATTGTCGGTTGGTCTGTCTGTCCGTCTTTATGTCAGTTTATAGGTCTATATGTCAAAACATAAGAAAGCACGCAACCTCGCCAAAATTTTTGTTACAGGGGTTTTCCAGGTCGCCGATTTCATTTCCGATCTCAGTTTTTATTTCTGACTTCACATTGTCGGTTGGTCTGTCTGTCCGTCTTTATGTCAGTTTATAGGTCTATATGTCAAAACATAAGAAAGCACGCAACCTCGCCAAAATTTTTGTTACAGGGGTTTTCCAGGTCGCCGATTTCATTTCCGATCTCAGTTTTTATTTCTGACTTCACATTGTCGGTTGGTCTGTCTGTCCGTCTTTATGTCAGTTTATAGGTCTATATGTCAAAACATAAGAAAGCACGCAACCTCGCCAAAATTTTTGTTACAGGGGTTTTCCAGGTCGCCGATTTCATTTCCGATCTCAGTTTTTATTTCTGACTTCACATTGTCGGTTGGTCTGTCTGTCCGTCTTTATGTCAGTTTATAGGTCTATATGTCAAAACATAAGAAAGCACGCAACCTCGCCAAAATTTTTGTTACAGGGGTTTTCCAGGTCGCCGATTTCATTTCCGATCTCAGTTTTTATTTCTGACTTCACATTGTCGGTTGGTCTGTCTGTCCGTCTTTATGTCAGTTTATAGGTCTATATGTCAAAACATAAGAAAGCACGCAACCTCGCCAAAATTTTTGTTACAGGGGTTTTCCAGGTCGCCGATTTCATTTCCGATCTCAGTTTTTATTTCTGACTTCACATTGTCGGTTGGTCTGTCTGTCCGTCTTTATGTCAGTTTATAGGTCTATATGTCAAAACATAAGAAAGCACGCAACCTCGCCAAAATTTTTGTTACAGGGGTTTTCCAGGTCGCCGATTTCATTTCCGATCTCAGTTTTTATTTCTGACTTCACATTGTCGGTTGGTCTGTCTGTCCGTCTTTATGTCAGTTTACAGGTCTATATGTCAAAACATAAGAAAGCACGCAACCTCGCCAAAATTTTCTAAAAAAAAGATTCTATCAAACATGAAAACTTGGCTGTTTCATTTCGATGCATGGCCTTCTAAACATCAATAACTTGTTTAGAAGGTCATGTTTCGATGGAAATTTTCATATTCGATGGAATCTTGGGAGTCTGCATATCTTTCTGTCGGTTGTCTGCCCTACCTATCAAACCTACAGACAGACCAACTACATTTCACAAAACATTACAACTGACATTGGAAATGGAATCACTGACTAGGAAAACCCCCATATCGAAAACTTCAGCTAGGTGGTGTATTTTATTATAAATTGATGGACAGACTGACACACAAACAGACAGACAGACACACGAACAGACAACCAGGCAGGAAGACAGATAGATGGACTTGATTCCACCAAACATCAAAACTAACTTCGGAAATGAAGCCAACGCCAATAACAACTGCCAAAACGAAAATATGAGTACGTCATATGGTTTCTTATATATTGTTGGACAGAATGACAGACATATGAACGGACAAACGGCTATAACTCCAGAACTAAAAGAGATATCGCTAAGCCGTTTTCAGATTTGAAATCCTCATTAAATTCTGCTCTAAGTGAAATAAAAAACAAAATTTTGAAAATTTTGACCCAGGGGGGGTGTACCCCCCCCTTAAGGATGAAAGGCATAGATGCCCCCTGGTTAGCCCCTTCAAACCATTCGTGCCGAATCGAAAACTGCCTTGGCCCACATGCAGGGATCGAACCCACGACCTCCAGATAGATTGGAATTCAATGCAACCACTACACCAAGGTGGAACCTAACTAACCTATGTAACGAAGGAAAATTCACAGCCACCCTGTTTATTAAAGTGAATTCAGTCTTGGATGGGTATGTAACACATTTCCAAAAAAATTTCTCCTTGTAATCAAACTAAAATGGTCCCACCATCTGTAACACCACTTAAGTAGTATTCATATACAATTCAAAATAACCCTTTTAATTTACATTAACTGATTAAACCCTTTGTCCTTCTGAAGATATTTTATGAAATGCATCATTAGGCCCGTGCTCCACTGGTAAGTCGTAAGTCGCTTACCCAGTTAAAAATGGTAATATGTATCATATGTGAATTACATGTGTCATGTGGGAAACTTATGCCCAACAAAAATATATGCAGCAACATAATTTCAGCAAATAAGCAGAGGATGTGGTAAAGGCACACATTAAATCTCAGTTTCATGTAATTGTGATTGATATATTTAAAACATATGCCTTTGACACACAATAATTTGTGCATTAACATATCAGATACCCATAAGATTAACATGTGCTACTGTAAACATGACAGAAAATTTATGGCGAGAATATGTGTGGAATTTGTGCAAAACATATGCCAGTCACAGCTTATGTTCTTCTGTACATATCTCTATTTTCCCACGCCTTCTCTCGTTTTAACCTAACGGTGTGTTTATTTGACTCAAACACTTTTATGCGTATGAAAATCATCACATTAGTTGCCTTAGATAGCTACAGTACGTCAATATATTAAGATAGCTAAGTCAATATAGTGAGATAGCTACGGCTACGTCAATATACTGAGATAGCTAAAGGTCGATATTGTATTGAAATAGCTAAAAGTGGATATTGAAATAGCTACGTCAATATATAGCTACAGTACATCCTGCCGACACATTACGTTTTGCGTCCATTCCGATAGTAGAGTACCTAAAATGAAATTACCATAATTAAAGCTATCCCAATGTCGTTTTTACAATTGTTTGATAATTCAAATTATTTACAACATAAGCCTATCAACAAAGCATTTCGCAATTAGAATACTTTTCATATTGATATATTTTCTTTTGATGATGATATATTTTCTAAACTCAATCAAAGGAAAAAATAATGTAACCCTCTCAAGGGATACATTTTAGCAAAAAACATTATATCCTGTTTTTTAGCATTTTATACTGTGAACATAAATAAAAAATTGAAACGATCAAAAATTCAACTAGCGCAAAACACCAACCACCCCCCTTCTCCCCACCCCTCCCTCCACCACCCCCGACTTAAATTGCAAAAAACTTAAATTATTGGATAGATGTATGGTTTATAATTATATATTAAACAGTTCTACAATGTACTATTTTTAGTAAATTCATACTTATGAATTATCTAATATAGTTGAAAAGAAGATCAATTATATCGATTTTAATATTCGAAGTAATATTTTTTGATCGTCGCTGAAAGTTATATAGGATACTCCTCAGTCTTAATGAATTATATATTTTCATATGTACTCAAGCGATTAGATCACAGTATGTATAGAGTATAGTAAGTGTAGGGCCGTAGGGTGTAGACATAGACATAAGATAAGGTAGGCTAACCCCCACCCCCTCTCTCTCAATCACAGCATGCACTAGGAACGCCCTGTGATTGGATAAACTGTCTCAGCGTACATTGTTTGCTGGGATGCACAGCACATGCATACGTGCAACCACTGTGTTTATAATTTTTGGACCATATATGCTTAGACATATGCACTGCATATGTGTCTGGACTGTTTCATTTCGATGTATGCCACATTTGTGTAAAATATTTATGCAGCCACATATGATGCACATAGTTGTTTTTAACTGGGTAGTCAGAATGTCAAAATGAATGCCTCCTTGCTCCATTGGTAACACAAGTCATAAATCATTTGATAAAAAATATAAGATGCGTCTCACATTTACTGCATATTATTATACCCAAAGTAACCAATCACAGGCCTCTTGCCGGATATAACACATGAGTCATGTGTCAAAAGATGGAACATGGGTCATAATCACAGTCGTAACTTACGATTTACCAGTGGAGACGCTCCCATTGAGGAACCAATAATGTGTTCCATAATTTATTCTGACTAAGACTTTATACGACTTACCAGTGTAGCACGGGCCTTCACGTGTGGTTTTTCCAACTTGCTTATTTCAATTTGCTTATAAAATTGCGTTTTTTAGATTGATTTTAGATTATTTTACATTCATCTTACAATACTTTACATTGATTTTTTACATTATTTTACATTGAATTTAAATTATTTTACATTGATTTTATATTATTTTACTTTGAATTAATTATTGAATAAATGATAATTACAGGAGGCTAAATAAATTGCTAACCTTGTAAAGTTAGCAATGAAACTCGATTAACACAATTACAT